>CAUOFW020003082.1:0-40222 GCA_963454935.2 Ilex paraguariensis
AACATACAAAGACTGATGAATCGGATGTTCAAAAAGCAGATCGGCAACACCATGGAGGTCTACATTGACGATATGTCTTGTGAAGAGAAAACGGGACTTGTGATCATCTGACAGATTTGGCGGATACCTCTCCACCCTCAGGGAGTATGGGCTGAAGCTGAATGCGGGCAAAGTGCGTTTTCGGAGTGGAATCAGGTAAATTCCTCGGGTACCTGGTCAGTCAACGAGGAATCGAAAGCTAACCCAGATCGATTCAAAGCGATCCTGGACATCCGGAGCCCCCGCACTGTCCGAGAAGTCCACAAAACTCACAGGGATGCTGGCAGCACTTAACCGTTTCGTCTCACGCTCCTCGGACAAATGCAACCCTTTTTCGGAGCAATCAAGAGTGCTGGGAAGGATATGTGGAGCCGGGGGTGCGAGGACGCCCTGGCTGGAATCAAGGAATACCTAAGGACTCTTCCGACCTTATCCGTCCCCATCCAGGGGGAGATGTTGTTCTTGTACTTGGCAGTATCTGAGTTTGCGGTAAGCGGGGTATATTCGTGAGCATGAGCACCGCCAGAAGCCGATTTATTATATAAGCAAGGCGCTCCTGGACGCAGAGACAAGATATCTACCCCTAGAGAAACTGGCTCTATCCCTGGTCACCACTGCAAGAAAACTGAGGTATTATTTTCAGGCGCACCCAATCACTGTCCTTACCGATCAGCCCTTCAAAGCGATCTTGAGGAAAGCGGAACTCTCGGAAGGATTTCCAAGTGGGCAGTAGAGTTGGGAGAGCACGACATTCATTTCAAACCCGAACTACGATAAAAGGTCAAATATTGGCAGATTCATAGCTGAGTTTTCGGGGGAGCATCCCGTTCTAGAAGGACCGCCTCCTCCCGACCTAGCGTCTCCGACGAATTGTGAAGGATCGTCCATGGCTTTTGTGTGTGGACGGTTGTCAAATAGTAAGGGGTCCGAATCGGTATCTTGTTGACCTCTCCAGATGGGATTATTGCGGAGCAGGCCGTTCGGCTGGGATTCAAGCTTCGAATAATGAAGCTGAATACGAGGCCCTCATCTCAGGACTTCGGTTAGCTGAGGCGACTGGAGTTACCGATTTAATCGTGCATTGTGATTCTATGCTGGTAGTCAATCAAGTTAACGGAGAGTTTGAGACAAGGGACCCTAGGATGAAGGCCTACCATCACCAGGCGACGACTGTAATCCGAAGGTTCGGCCGGATTGAAATCAAACAAGTGTTCCGAGACAAGAAACGCACATGCCGACGCCCTGGCTTGTCTAGCCTCGGCGGTGGATTCCTCCCAATCGCGCAGGATCACCATTGAATATCTTCCGCATCCTGCATAGACCATGCTCCCGAGGCAATGGTCATCCAGGACGCACACAAGCCGCCCAGTTGGATTGATCCCTTTCTCAGGTTCCTAACAACAGGAGATCTCCCGGAGTGTTCAAAGGAAGCAAGGAAGATAAAACTCAAAGCCCCAAGATTTTGGGTCTCTCCGGATCAAAACTCTATCGGAGGTCTTTCTCGGACCTACTTGTTATGCGTCCAAGAAGACCAAGTACAAGACCTTCTCTATGAGGTACACGAAGGAATATGCGGGGGGGCACTCTGGGGGGCGATCAATGGCACACCGCATCATGTCTCAGGATATTGGTGGCCGCAAATGCAAAGGAATGCGCGCGCATACGTCCAAAAATGCGACCAGTGTCAGAAGTTCTCCCCTGCAATCAGGCAACCCGCGGGGGACTTACACCCCCTGACCAGCCCTTGGCCATTCGCCCAGTGGGGGCTCGATTTAGTTGGACCCCTGCCTAAGGCTCCGGAAATAGGAAGTTCCTCATTGTGGCCACAGATTATTTCACCAAGTGGGTAGAGGCGGAGCCGTTGACTCATATCCGCGACATAGATGCCAAAAAAGTTCGTCTGGGAGAACATAATCATCAGGTTGGGATTTCCCGGGCACTGGTGTCGGATAACGGGACTCAATTCACCCGCGGGCGTTTCAAGTCTTTCTGTGAGCAACTCGGATCCGTAATTTCTACTCCACCCCTGCCTATCCTCAAGCCAACGGGCAGGCAGAGGCCTCCAACAAAACAATTATCAATGGGATCAAGAAGAGGTTGGAGAAAGCCAAGGGAAAATGGGCGGATGAACTATTAAACATTTTGTGGGTGTACAGGACCACCCCTCGGTCCTCGACAGGGGAAACCCCATACTCCCTGGCATACGAATGGAGGCAATTATACCCCTCGAAGTAGGGCTCCCGACATAAGGACCAAGCTTTCGACGAAGGGGGGAATGACCGTCAAATTGGATTGGATTTGGATCTAGTGGAAGAAAGAAGGGAGGCAGCCGCCTTGAGGATAACTAAGTATCAGGAGAAGATTTCCCAACTATACAACAGAAGGGTCAAGGCGCGAGAATTCCGAATAGGCGATCTGGTCCTCAGAAGGGTAACGCCAATACCCGTGATCCAACAGAAAAAAAAATGGGACCTAACTGGGAAGGCCTTACAAAGTGATATCAATCGGGGGCGCCGGGTCATACAGATTAGAAGGCATGGATGGAAAACTTGTAATGCGACCATGAAATGTGATGAATCTAAAGAAATATTACTTTTGAAGTATTCTCTCCCTCAAGTGCTTGCCAACGACAAAGATAAAGGGTAAGGCCCTGGGGACAGAGTTCAAGGGCTCCTGTCCCCGAAGCAAATACAGGAGCAAGCCTCTTGGAGGGCAAGGCCCTGGGGACAGAGTTCAGGGCTCCTGTCCCGAAGCAAATACAGGAGCAAGCCTCCTGGAAGGGCAAGGCCTTGGGACAGAGTTCAAGGGCTCCTGTCCCCGAAGCAAATACAGGAGCAAGCCTCCTGGAAGGGCAAGGCCCTGGGGACAGAGTTCAAGGACTCCTGTCCCGAAGCAAAACAAGAGCGTGCCTCTTGAATGGGCAAGCCCCGAAGACAGTTCAAAAAAAAAAAAAAAAACAAAAACATACTGTACGAAAAAAGGAAAAAATACTCGTGCTTTATTTCAAGAAGAGGGGCTTTGCGTCCCCAAAGGCTACAAAAGAAAAAAGAGTACAATCAAAAAGAAAAAGGGGCTTTCATCTGGCCCGGGCATCTCCACAATATCAGCCGAGGGCGAGTCAGCATAAAAAGGTTGAGAAGCTTCTGGAGCAGGCAGAAGGAGAGGTACTTCGGCAACAAAGACCTTGAGCAACATGAGGATCAGGGCATGGTCCGGCGGGGCCTCTTCGGACAAGTCCACTATTACTGCCTCGGGCAGATCCGCCGAAACTTGCACCGGCGTTGGGATCTCATCCTCGGCAGCAATCTCTGCTTCGGCCCGTTCCATCTCCGCCGAGGGCACGTACTTGTGCATCTGGAAGAGCGGGGAGTCTGACGGGATTCCAGCAGACTGGAGCGCCTCGTCCCACCCTTTCTTGAAGAACTCCTTGTTGTTTTCCTCAAGAGCAGGGAGCACGTCATCGGCGAACTCTTCTCGGAGTTGCTCCTCGACTTCCTGTTCAGTGCCTCGGCCCTGATCCTGTCCAGCTCCTGGGTGAGAGCCAGACAGCTTTCTCTGAGCCAACCGCCCTCTCCTCCGCCGCAGAGAGCCGCCGCGTCTGCTCGGTGATCCTCCCTCAGCATCGGCAAGGGCAGCACTTAGCTTTTCAGCGCCAACCTTAGCCAACTCGGCATCCTTGAGGAGTTGTTCGATTTGAGCAGCCTGCCCCGCCAGGGTAGAATCCCTGGCAGCTACGTCCTCCATAGCTCTGGCGAGGGCCCCTCCGCTTCTTCCTTCTGCTCTCGGGCCCGCTGGAGGTCCATCCTAGACCCATGGTACCGCGCAGCTATTATGGAGATCTGTTGGGTGGCCTGCAAAGAAGGGAAAAGGCGTGTCACAAAAATGGAAAGCGAGAGAGAAGAAACCAAAGCAAAAATGAACTTACCACCAGGGAATTCTGGATGATAGAGCGAAACAACACGTTCGTTGATCGCCCCCTGTGAGCCGCCATGTCGGCCTCGAAATGCAGCGTCTCACTCACTGCATTGGCGACATGAGGGTCCAGCAAAATGGAGTCATCGACCCTGATCACTCGGTTCATGTGATCGGTGGCTCGGGGATTCCACTCCGCGGCTTCCACTGTCGGCGGAGGGGAAGGGGGAGTCTGTTGCTGCGTTGTTGCTGTTGTCGTTGCTGTTGTTGCGGAGGAGCAGGGGGTAACCCACGGCCTCTCCCGCTTTGCTGCTGAGCGGAAGATGCCCTGGATCCCCTGCCGAGGCCATCGTGCCTATGTTTGACCCTTCTCTCCTCCTCTACCTGAGGATCCCGGTCACGCACTTGACCCCGACTGAGAACTCTTGAGGATGGGGTGGAACTGGTCCCTGCAGATGGGGCGCCGCCGGTCGATCCTCGTCCCCTCCCGGCAGCAAGAGCTTGCCTCTGCCTCAGGAACCCCAGGTCAATACGAGGCGTGCTGGACATCGCGACCTCGAGGGCGTCCTCGGAGTTTAGAGATTGTAGGATTTGGAAGTCCGGCCACAAATCTCCTCCCGAAGTCCCCACCTCGGCGTCCGAAGGAACAAAGTCCTCTCTGACCCCGAGCTCTTCAACTTCTCCCTCTACTTCTGCCTCCGAAGCCCGATCAGGGTCTTCTTCCAAGTTTTCCTCGACCTCTTGCCTCGCCGCCTGATCGAAGAGTTCAGACCACCGCGAAGGCTCAAAAGGCTGAGGAAGCTGTGAAAATTTCTTATACCCGGGGGTGTAATTCAGCAGGATGTGGGCAGCCCGGCCGAACCCATTGTCACCAGTAAATCTCCAAACCGTGACTAGGTCGGCAAAGTTCACCAGCGACCGAGGGGGAGGAGCTGTTTCCCGAGCAGGGATATCTGCACAAACAAAAAAGTAGTCATGAACATGGGAAATCTGGAGAACAAAATAATAAACCCGAAGGAACCGACGTACTTGTCGTTCTCCATTCCAAAGGGCATAACAAGCCGTTATACTCGGGACCAACACCTCTCTGCCAAGATCCCTTGAAGATAAGAATATCGTCCTTGTACCCTTGTCCGAGTCGGGAAGATGAGTTACAAGGTACATGGAGGGGTCCCTGGCTTTGAGGTAGAAGTGTTGGTGAGGCATGACTCTCAAGAGGGAATAACAAAAAAGGAGATCGTTCAGCCCAATATTTACCCCGAGACGCCTATTGAGCTCTAAGACCCCCATAATTATTCTGAAGACATTAAGGCAACACTGCCCGGGGAAGAGGCGGAAGTGAGAGAGGAACTGGAGAAGTAAAGGGGGTAAAGGAAACCTAATTTTGCCCTCTATTATGGCCTTAGTATAAAAGGGCATAGCATCCTCGGCCCCGAGGGTAGGAGAGTGCACCACCGGGTCATAATCCTCTATGTCTACGCACGGGGGAATGCTGTACTTGACCTTAAACCTATTAATCTACTCACCACCCTTTACTTTATACTTCCCCGACCCCGAAGAACCAGCCTGAGGATTCTCGGGAGCAGGGCGACGACGAGGCATCTCTAAGAAAGTGAGAAAGTGGAGGGTGTTTTTCCTTAAAAATCCCTGAGGAAGCTTCCCGAGGATTAGTCGCTAAGTATCAACCGGAGACACCTCCAGTCATCGGAAAACAAAAAGGGATAGGAGGAAGAGAAGAGGAAAGATACTAGGACTCACCCGAATGTCAAACGGAGTTTTTTTCTGAAAAACTTTAGGCAACTCCTTCCAGAAAGTTCAGAAACAACGATGGGTCTGTTGGCCTTAAGACTTTAAGGAAAAATGGGCAGTTGACGATGGGGGAGGAGAGAGATCTCCGGCGAAGATTCAGGAAAAGGCTCTCTTGAGGAAGTTCGGAATGGCGAAACAAGAAAATGGAAGAGGAATCCCATTTATATAGTGGCAGTTTCATCATTGAGCGCGAAAAACGAAAAGACGCATTTAATGCACACGACATCCTAAGCAGGGAAAAGCGGCTCGAGGCAATGATGAAGCATTTGTGGTTGTTGGGAAATCCTTCGTCTCCTTACGACGCGTGCCCTCGGTGTCAGAAGATCGAAGGCTGAGGGGCAGTTGATGGGACTTTTCTGAAATACTTTATGATGAAGACACGTGTCCTCGGTATTACCAAAACACTGTTGCTAAGATCAAGCACCATCGGCTCACAAAGGTCCCTCGCTCCCAAGATACTCGTCATATGGGATCATGGCATCCAGTACGTTTTACAACCGACACGTAGCCTCGGTCTGATATGGTACCTCGGTCGGTATACCTCCCTCGGTTCCGAGATGAGCCTTTCCTCGGTGCCGAGAGGTACCCCGTCCTGGACGCCTCCTCTGCTCCAAGATAAACTATTGACGTACAGGTCATTAGCCTAGGCTAGTCTAGGCTATTCATCATGACCTCGTCTTACACAATTAGTGTCAGAACGTACAGGAATGCAGGGGTCACAGCCAATGGGGGATGGACGCGTGGCATATGATGTCACATCAAAGACAAAAAAACTGCATGCCGTTGCTGACACGCGACTTGGGAAAACAAACGATTAATTACACCATTTCCTTGACGAGACTGCATTCAATGCGGTAAGACTCGGAAATGAAAGGCAATAAATGTTCCTAATACAGAGCATTTATTGCATCCTCCCCGAGAGGAGTTCACTGTACCGTCGGCATCCCGATGATGCAGCATTGATTGCTCGGGACCCCGAGCAGTTAAGAAGAGAAGACTTTCCTCATCAGAATCAGTGCGCACACTGCCTGTACCTAATGATCACCTACTGACTACACTGACAGCAATCATGAGCTTTTGAGGTATAAATACTCCTTGCAAAAGGCAAGACGGTATGCAACAAAAAACTCTTTACTATAATACACACTCAGTGTTTTCTTCTTCCTCTCTCTCTCTCAAAGACTGACTAGATCGTCGGAGGGGATACGCCGGAAAACACTCCGGCGCCCTTCTAACTTGTTCTTCTTTGTTCCAGGAACCTTTCTTCAGCCTTACTGGATCGTTCTTCCGCTCCCCAGGATCTCCCGTTGCCGTTCCAGGTTACCACCGGACCTCGCAGGCTGTTCCAAGCAGCGTGGTTGGTCACTCAACTGACTCACTCGAGTTGACCAAGAGAGAGATATGTTCTCATTTTTATATTGTGCAAGATCCTGCACGCACATACCAAAAGAAAATCAAACTTCTCTCAATTCTAGTTCTTCATCATACATGACTCCCAATGCAAACCATGTCGATGAAGATCGAAATGCAAACGCAGAAGCACAGAGCCATGCTATTGATTGGATCCCAAAAACTGAAGGGTGCAACATTGTGACAAGACTGGGAAATGGGGTTCTGTCCCCGGTTACATACTATCCTAGCAATGGCGGTTTGGTGCGTGGGAATTTAAGCGCAAGGAACGAAGGGGTGTCGAGGAAGAAAGTAAGTGTTGAAAAGGGTGCTAAGAAGACACAGTTTTCCAATTAGTTCTTATACGTTCTTTGTGATGACTACTTGGGGAATGGTTAGGTCTTCTTCCTTTGGGGAGGCAAGCAAGAGGTTGAGTGAGATGTGGTGCAACCTCCCACATAATGAGAAGAAGGTCCTTATACTCTCCTGGTCTCTCCTTATACTCTCCTGGTCTCTCTGATTCCGTAAAAATTTATCATATGCAATAAAAGATTTACTGTTTCATATGATGAAAATAATTGTTACAGGTGCTTGAGAACATGGCTTTCAAAGATAATACGAGGTACCAGAGGCAATGCTTCCTGCTGAGAAGCCATGTACGCGACTAATGCAGGCTAGGTGTTTGAAAAATTGTGGCTGATAGGGTCACAGGTAAGGTAATGAAAGTCAAATGAGACTGAAACAATAATTTTGTATCCAAGTTTAGACAAGAATTCATTTTTTTTTTTGTTATATGCAGAAATAACACATGCTTTTGTTTTCAAGCAGTTATGATTTGGCTACAATTGCCTACAAATCAAGTTAAAAACTATAAATTGGAACAATGAAGAATATGCAGAGTCATTGGATAAGCATATTCATGTAAAATAAATGTCAACATGCAAACTGGGATTGTTGTTCAAATTTGATACTTGTTGTAGAACACTTGAAATGCACAAGGCTGACTTAAGATGATTCGGGGGAGTGGTATAAGAACAGATGGATATTTAGAAGCGTAGGTATAGAGAAATAGGTAGAGGTTGATTACCCATTTTTCATAACCTGGTAATTGACACTTCTGAAATCAGTCAATTAGTACTGTATGTAGACTGAAATCTGGTATTCCACCAGCAGAAAAATATTAAAATTCAGTATCAAGATTTGCAAAAGAGTCTTCTGTATGCAAATAAGTATTTGACGAACTCAGTCTATAATTCTATCGTGTCTTTAATTTCTGTTGAAGACCATTTATTCACTGTGCTCTACAACAAAATGCAGATATATAGATATTGCTAATGCTAAAAAGTATTATTAGAAGAATCCATCAATAAGGTTATCGTCAAACGTTATGATACCAACTCAAATTTGAAACAATAATATTGATCAATCAAATGTCCTTTTCTCGAACTGTACATATCCAATCTTTGCACACAATGAAGTTGTAGGCCAGCAGACGGAGATCATGCTTTGCTATGTTATAGGGAGAAAGGCTTTGTATACACATCAAACGCTTCAGTTGCAGTCAGTTGTGGTTCCTGCAAGAAAACAATTGCAAAAAGCAAAGTTTAACATCAGCCAGGCATAGACCATATAGGTCAGAAAGTTCGCTGCTGGAAAAGCAACTTTTGTTGGTTATTCTTAAGAGGCTATTACAGAGGAAACTTAAAATTCAGCATACAGTTGATTGTACAGTCAATGTGTATAGCTTTTAGATAGGCACGAAAACAGATACTGCATCGGACAAATACATGTAGGATGCTAACTCTAATATTCTCAGATATGCACCCGGATAAAAATATCAAATATATGATGCACTGAATGCACGTATAATGTAAACATGAGATCCGCCACCCTAAAGTTGAAAATGTTAGCAACATTTGGAAAGTCAGAATACATTTTGCATCCTATGAACAGTGTACGGGATTATAGACCTAACTTTTTATCAAATTATGCCACCTGCCATCGTTTTTCTTTCTGAGCTGTTAATCCATAACTGAAAAGTATTGCCTTTTGACTGAAAAATTACGACTATACTTTTGCCAAAAAGAAAACAAGAAATTTCAACTCTTCTTGGTTATTTTGCTGCTCTGTTTTACAACTCCCCCTACTTATTATGAGCTTTCATATCCATGCAGTGTCATGCTTGTCGTTACAACCCACAAGAACAGTTTTCAACAGAACATTCAAGCAGGAATAAAACGATAAACCAATTCCATGTATGCATTATTTGTGACTACATGTTGGATAAACCTTTCTACAATGTTAGTTTATTTTAGCTTATCCATGTGAATGGTTTTAACAGTACTTGATTAGCATACAAAATGCAGTTTTGAACCTTGAATCTGTTGCTTGAAGAGAATCGTTATTCTTATACAAATTACTAAGATAATTGCATTATAATGTGTATATTTCCACAAGCCAGCCTTTAATGTATATGTCTCCAAAACTCTGGTAGTAAGACATACCTGTCTCATCCCACTACTAAGACTCCCTCCAGTCAAAAGCATAGTGAGAAGCGATGTCACAACACCACCCCCTAAATCACTTTTGTCTGTATTACGGATAGTAGAACGCATTGCACTTAGAATATTCCCATATGTAGTTCCATGCCCACGTTCAATTGCTTGGATGAAAGAAAAGGTCATTGCACCAGTTGATGTGATTTTTGACAGAACCTGTCCAAATAAAGCTTAGCTATGGATGTTTTTACTCCAGGCAAGCGGAAACTAAAATTCCAAGTAATTCAATCATATTGATAAAGGAAGAAATCAATGAATGACTAAAACTTTACAGATGTATCAGCAGAGGTTTGATCATCATCACAGCCACTGAAGGAAATGACTTCCCCACCATTTGTTCCTTTCCAGACGCCAGATGGAGGACGATGGTCCTCCCATACATAGCGACCACTCCTGTTAAAACGCATTCATATTGACTGGCAATAATTTTTAGAGGAAAAGAGTTGGGGAATGAAAGAAAAAGGAACTCAAATCTCCTGATAAAGTCGAAACACTTGAGGAGAGGTACAATTTATGTAAGTGGTCTGTAAAATTGTTTGGGGTTGTTAGCATAAAGAGCAAACTGACAAAGACTAACCTGTCCATCCTACAAAGATATGGTAAATCCAACATAGTGCCACTGTGGCAAGCATCTATAATAGCATGAAGCTTAACCTCACGAGCAAGAGGTCTGACAATAGTCGCATTGATCTCATCGTCCACAATCATTCCTTGTGCTTCAAAATCTAGTGGACAAAGTGTCTCATCAAATCCATCTACCTCATCTCCAGTGTAATTTCTTTGTTGTGAACCATGGCCAGAATAATGGAAAACTAGGGAATCTCCTGGCTGACAACCTTGTACAAGCCAATGCATTGCCATCCTGATGTTATGTTTTGTTGGACGCCTATATGGATCGGTTTCTTCTTCTGAAATAATACTTTCAACAAAGGGCTCTATTAGAACTAGTCTAACATGAAAAAAATCAACGAACGACGAATATCAGAATATTCAACTAAGAATTTTAATTTGTTTTGCAGGAGGAGGGATCAAACCAGGTATCGCTCTTTTTTGTGGGTAAGTGAACTTCATTGGTGACAGAACTACTACTAGAACTGGTGATAATTAACCACTCAATCATCATGAAAATTTTGGATTCACAAATTATCTCAAAGCCTTTTGGGGTGGAAGCCTGATTTGCCTTATAGAACCAATCTTGGGTAGTATTTGACCTAGAGAAATTTTTTTTTTGGTTCAACGGTAAAGGGTGTCCGGGCTAGCTTACGTGCACCTCGACTAATCTCTCTCCGGTTCAGTCAATGGCAGGTCATCCATGCTAGGATTAGGGTATTCATAAGGGATTTATCTTTCATGACCTAGAGAATTGAGGTACTAGGAAATTGAATTACAATTTCATGTTCCAGAGCTACCAATGGATCAATTCTGGGATCATATGCATTCAAGGTTTGTGATTTACATATTTCTTAGGGATAATTTCAATTGTCCCACGTTCAATCCCTAAAGTTTGACAATATGGGAAATTATACTTGAATAAATGCAGAACAAATTAATTTTAGTTAATTACTAAGTGAAACATTAAACACCTCAAAGGGTGATTAATTCAGGAAATTGACAAACAAATTAAGGATCCTATAACATAAATTCAAAGATGCATTTGAACCAAATACCAAGTTAACATCCACAACAATCACTAATCAAAAAGACATAGAATTAGAAATAATTGGAATTAATTTTCAACAGGAAAAGTTAGTAAGAGGAGAGAGAGAAGATATACCAGTGAGCATGAGAATGGAGGACTCAGGGAACTTGAATCGGTTGACCAGCAAGAACTTCATACACTTGGCGTCATTGATGCATCCTTTCAGCTCGTACCTCGAGTTTTTATACGATATCCCGCAAATCACAGCTCTCTTATGGCCGTGGGCCGCCGGAGGTTGACCCTGAGGCGCGTGGTTGTAAGGCGACGGAGCCGACAACACCGGCGGGGGTGGCGGCGGAGCGTAATGGTAGTTGGAGGTGGAGTACGGCGGAGGTGGTGGCGGTGGGCCGCTGCGAGGGTCGGTGATGTGAGTGATGGCGTGACACACGGCGCATATGATTGACTTGGCCCCTGGTGGGAGCTGTAATGGTGTCCTACAGTTTGAACAATTCACTAGCATCAACATTGTAGAGAGGAAGTGCAAGAGAGAGAGAGAAGGGTACAGACGACAGAGAGGAAACTGAAGAGGGGTGTGGACAGGGTCAAAGGAAATGGGAGTTGGTATGAACGCGGACAAGGTGGAGAGATAGAGATTGGAGAATGGAAGTTAGGAAGAAGGCGGGTTATAACTTACAAGAGATCGAATGATTGACGAAAGCTTTGATATTGACTTACCAAAGTGGATTTGGCGTCCCAATGGGTGTGTTGTCCGGTTGGAAAGTTACTGACGGGTAACATGCACCGACTATAAATTTAAACCCCTTTAACTTTAACTTTAAATTTTGATAATTTTAAGAGTTTAGATTATGCTGAATTTATTTTTCATGAATATTTTAGTATTAACGTGAATAATTTATCTTTAATCAGAAAAAATAAAAAATTAATAAAAATATACATAAATTAATTTAAACACCTCAAATATATAAACTCATTTGAATACCCGTAACTCTTAATAAAAAAACGAACAGTTACTTATTTTTGGTTCATGTATTGGGGTGGGTTTTATTTCACATGTGAGATTATTATTTGCAACAAATAAGAAAAGAAAGATTAGTGGAGGGGGACATGATGTTTTTGTTAGGTTTTTCTAGAAGATGTTTTATTCTTTTTAAGAAAATTGAGAATACTTGATTTGTTGTTTTTAACAAAAAGACATTCAGAATGTATCTTTAAACCCATCTGAATTGAAGTCTTAATTGAGACCATCGAATAGGGTACTAGCGATCAAATTTTTTACTTTTAATTTGAATGTTCGAGTATTAGAATTTACATTAAGATTTAGTGATTGATTGTTATGCTAATTTAATTAGGTTCGTTCCCATAAAAAATAATTGGTGTAATCAGAGGTCTTATGATTCTATCAATAAAGATTTATCGGGATAGTCTTCAGATGTTCTCTGGTGGCCCTTGCTTTTATTTCAATATTTAAAAAAAAATAGCCTCCACTGAGATTTTTCAATCTGACACATGCGTGTAGAATATAACCAATTCTCCCTCGATCTCTTTTATGGTCAAATTTGTAACCCGAAACTAGTTAAAATTTTTATTACTAATGTTATAAAAAGCAATAACAATAAGAAAGACAAGTGAAAAGACATTCGACAGATAAATTAATCAAAAACCATATTCCTTTTAAATCCAACAAGAAAAGGAGAGAGAAATCATTAAGAAACAGGGGAATAACACCGCTTTTTTACAACAAGAAGTTTGATTCAAAAAGATATTAAAGTACAACTAATGCTAAATGATTCAGATAAAATTTAAAAAATTAAAATCGAAATGCATATCATTCATTAGATGTGTGAATTTTATCAATTTTTTCAATCAGACCCATTTATTCAATACTCATCAAAGGGATGAAATACATTTGAATTATACTTTTAAAATTTTATTTGAATTGCCTAATAGTTTTCTTAAATTATAAGTTATTCCCCAGACTCGTTTTTCTAAGGGGTGGGCTACACACATTTCTGCAAAATTCCAGAACCCCTTTTATAATCTGCAAAATTTTCAAACTCCTTCATATTCTTTGATTCCCATTACATACTCTGTTTCAATTCGTGTCCAATCCTTTATCTAATCATGATCTTCATAGTATCCCCAGTGGTTCCCACTTAACCTAAGACTTAGACTACCAAATCCTGTGGTTAGGGTCAGAGAGAGTGGATCAGGAGAGTAACTGCATGAGCTAATTTTCATTTTTTTAAATTATAAAATTTTATCCTGTAATTATAGGGTATTTTATAAATTAATATTTTAATATTTTTTGGCTATCCATCCCGAGTACTTTATCTTAACACCATAAGCTTAAGCAATAGAAAGAAATTGAATTAAGGTAATTAACAACCTTGTCTACAATCATGGAGAAGACCCGTTTGTTGTAGGATAAGGGGCTATGATACTGGGCCTGAATATAGGCCTCTAGCTGGAGGCCCAATATTCTAATAGAATTGGTTCAACTCGGAGTAATCAATATGAACTTTTCTATGGTTACCTTGCCAGCCTGGACCAACCAGAATAGCCTTATGGCCCAATTTTCGCACCGAACGAACTTGTGTTCGCGTATGGATAGGGATGGTAGTGGACTGAAGTCGACACGAGGGTGAAGTCTCTATCTCCATACTTACTTAAAAAAACTTTGTCAATCTTCAATTCACTTTTATTAATGGGTATAATTTTTATTTCCATCCCGTCCGCGAGTAAATTTGTAATTTTTGCCCCCCGCCCACCGCCCACCTTACCTAGTTCAAGTCCAAGTCAATATAATCTAAAATTTTAAATTAATCTAACATTTTAAATAATTTAACATAATATAATTAAAATATTGTCTACAACATAATAAAACATAATATAATCCAACATAAAAAAAAAAACATAAAAACACAAAGTTCTACACTTTTACGAGCCAAAAATATGAAAAAAATCAAAAAAACAAAATAATTTTTAAAAGAAAAAAATCATTCAATAATATATAGATTTATATTCACAACAACAACATGTGTATATATATATATATATATATATATATATATATAATATTAATATTAATATAAAATAATAATAATAATAACGGGTAAAGCAGGGTGGGAGAGAGGCAGGGCGAGTGTAAGTATCAGTCTATCCCCGCACAGGTTTATACGGTTATTCTCGTATACGTCTATCGTCCAATATATATGGTCCATCTCCGATCCAAACGAAACGGATTTGGACGAATACTCATTTTTACCGGGCCCGCTGCCATCTCGATGTATGGAATAGGCCAATAGGTACACGTGTTGGGATGCGCCCATGTAAGAAAAAAAAAATTTACTTTTCTTTAAATCTATACTACTTCCAAAAGTGGCTTAACATGAAAAATATTTACTTTTCTTTTTTCCCCTTCATAAACTCAAAAAAGACATTTGTATTAGCCTTGTTCAGATTTCTAACCAATGAGTCTCGTTCAATTAGGAATGTAATTACAAATTTATCTTTGATATTCTATGCTTCACTGATATTGTAAGGACATTTTTATCCTTGACAATGAAGATGATCTGCTCCAAGCCTCCGATGCCTTTTTATATACTAGCTATTTCAGAAACTTTGAGGTTGGAGATGGATGATGAGTCTATAAAGCTTATCATGAGAACAAACCCAGCTAGGTATTATTCTATTATATTTTCAAATTAAAGTTAATGTTCCAGTATTGTTTTGTGCTTCTGGTGAGATTATACATGTTCATAATTTAAATCCTTGTCCTCTAAACAATAGTTTCATTTTTTTCATTCAACTACTAAATCGTTAGCCAGATAGTTTAGCATCATAGCAAGATATTCTTATTTCAGGATTCTAATAATTGATGTTTTATGTTATATATGTTTTGTGTTGATATTGTTTTGTTTTGTTAATGAATGTGCTTTATTGCGGTCTGTGTTTTTTAGAAGCTTTAATACACTTGTCTTGTCTTGTTGGGTAGTTTTAGTATATTTTATCAGTAGGATTATGTGAAGTGTACGCATAAAAGTGGTGGAATTCTAGTACAACTATTAGAAATTCTTTTATTTAATGTTCTTATGTGCCTTGTATTCAGTTGAAGAGGAAAAATCATTATTCAATTGAAGAGGAAAAATCATTATTTCATGATGGACACCATTGTTCTATTTTTTCGAATTTCCTTTTCCTAACTCCATGCATAAGAAGCTAGGCACCCAATTTTCAATTTATAGTTCTTGTTAAGAAATAACTATTAGTGAAAATATAAATTTATTCTGTGAGTTTAATAATTTCGATATGGGCTAAATAAAACTTACATCAGTAATAAACACAAATAGAGAAGGCTCAAGTGTGCTCCATGCAAACTTTCTGAGTTACTCCTCTTCTTTGTATCACGGTTGGGTCATTGGATCTTATTACAGTGGTTCATAGTTTTTGAGTGTGAGTTTTATCTATAGTCCAAGTTATTTGATCAACTTGACATGTCTTTTTCTTTTATCTTGTCTTCCTCTCAAACTTTTGCGGTTTTGTTGCCCCACCATGACTACTAAGTTTGGTCTTATGAATTGTACAAAAAATCAACATTGGAGAGTGTTACCCAAATAATTCAGTTTGTGTTGTCTTTTTTTGTACTTTAGTTATCACAAATAAAATTTAAGATAATAGATAAAAATTGTCCACGTACAACGTACAACTAGTAAATAAAAAAGGACAATCAGTAAATTCAGCTGTTTTGAGAGGGTTGGCTCATGTATGAAAAATAAAGTCTAAGTTATAGGCTTTAAATTTTTTTTTTCATAGGGGCTGCGCGAACAGAGACACCCACTATCACAAATTATGACGTAGACTCCACCACTTGGGTAGATCTTAGGCGGCGCCCCTCCTGAGTGCAATGGAGGTCGCCAACCTAGGCCATGGCCTTCGTGATCACCCATTGACCCCAGGTAAGTATTATAGGCTTTAAATTTTAAGAATGCCTCGTAATTTTAGATATATTATTAACTCACAAAAAATTTTAAGCCCTAAAAGCATAGTTTTAAAAAATCTAAAAAATTAAGTTCAATTAAAATTTTTATTACAATAATTTTGGCCCCATAATCCAATTCATAACATTAAAAATTTTAAAATTTAAAATTTAAAAATAAAAAAGTATTCAAAAGTCAATTCAACAGTCAACTCTCTCTCGCTGATAAGAAACACAAACAAAAGTTGAAACTGTTTTTCAACAAACCAGCACATCATTTTTTCTCTCTCTTACATAAAAAAAAATAAAAATTAGTTAGTTTTTTTAAAAAATTAATAGTAAAAATAAAAAGACCTCATTTAATGTTTTTATTTTAGGTCTCAAATTATCTTGAGTTGCCCTTGCATCTTGAGTTTAAATCTTGATAACTTTTTAGGGTCAGGTAATGACGAATTTATCTCTCGTGAATACTCTAATTCCAACGCGAATGACTTACCTTTAACCAAATCGGGAAAAATATCAATTGAGATGCTCATAAATTAGCATAAATACCCCTGATGGTTGAACAAAAAAAATAAATTGATATTCCAAGGTCCACTTCTGCCATGCTCGAGTAACTTTCAATTTGGATATTAACAAAATTAATTGGGTCAAAGAAGTTGGGTACAGGGTACTGAATTAAAAAAATATATAAGGACCAATTTCATAACAAATTTCTTGAAGTCAATAAACTGGAAAAAAAATATAGAGTCACAAGTTTCTTACCCACTTTTTTTTCTTTTGTCATCTTCTTTCCAAAGATAAGAAAAGTGGAAAAGAAACGAATGGGTGATCAATGGATAATAGATAATTTGATTACTTGTATAAAAAAAGACATATTCGATGACATTAATACTAAAACTATCATAGAACGCTTTCAAAGTTTGAAGACTCATCGAAGTCAATTATAAATGATTGTAATTATTCTCATTTTTTAGTAAAAAGTTGTAATTAAACCTACTTTTATTTATTTTTTATTTGCGTAAAATATATATACTAACTTTAGTCCTTTTTATATTTACTAGTTGGTGCACACGTGTTTTGCACGTCGATCATTCTAAATTTAAAAATATTGTATAATAGAAGCTTGAACATTTTTTTTTTAAAAAAAATACACAATCCAAGTAAGCATCGACGTTGGATCAAAAGAGAAAAAGTACGAATTCCGTATAGAATAACTAAAGCTAAGGGATTAATGAACTGGAAAGAAGGCACAAAACCTGTCAGAATTAGCCGTCTACTTTCCTTGGTAAAAGTTTATCAGATTCTTCTTTCGTTGCCCAATCATATTTTCTTGGACAGCTTAGTTTTAATTGCTCAATTTGAGATCCTTAGAAGCATTCAATTCCATTTGGTGATTGATGTATTGATTAATATTTTAAAAACATACCGAAAACGGATAATTTTTTTTTTTTTAATTTCTATTGAAACATTCTAAAAAAATCTTGAAACACATCGAAACATCACGAAATAATTTGAAACACATTGAAACATCACAAAACAATTTGGTTTTCTTGAGTAAGTAAACATTTCGACCATTTTGACTGTTTTGAAATAAAATTTTAATCCTTGAAATAATTCAAACATTAGAAATAATATGTATTAGATCTATTTTGGCCTTTGAGTTGAAATTCGAAGGAAAACTTCATTAAAAATTTAAATGACATGAAACTGGTCAAGTGCCTTTACAATATGTAGCCGCTCAAAACATATGTTTCGCACTTCCTTCAAATGTAAGACATTGGGTTTTTGGCAAAAGATCTATGTCTCTCTCAGAGAAAATTATAGATTTGATTTTGTAGTTTTGCCTCCTTTCGAGGTGAACTTAGTGAGGTAGACATCTTCTATATCTTCATATCTTTGGCAGTCTGGCTAACCAAGTTGCAAATATAAGAGAAAGGATAGCTAGAATGCCATTGCCAAGCGAAGGAAAAATGAAAAGCATTATGGTCTTCTTTGAAGACTTGGCCAAGATCTTCTTGATCATCGTCCTTGCAATCTTCAAATAACAACGCCTGAAAAATCCACCATTAAAATTCACTAAATTGTCAAACCCATTTTCAAAATAATTTTAAACACAAGCCAAAAAAGAAAAGAAAGAAAAACCAAAAAAACCTAACATAGCAAGCTGTGGAGGGCTTGCATTCTGATTATTATGGTGGCACGACAGTTATAATTTTCCAGGAAACTATTACTTGAAACTTTGAATGGAAAATAAGTATTGTAAAAACCAAAGTGATTCTTTCGGTCAATTTCACGGACAAGTGTGGCGACATCTAATTTGCACAATGAAGGTTTTCTCAATAATGGGTAATTACACAAAACCTCTTTATACATGAGAATAATTCTAGGTAATCTCCCTCAACTTCAAGCATTTGCACTAAATCATCTCGAATTTAAAAACAAAGTGTGATAATTGTTTTTTAAGAGGTCAAATACTTTCACACTCCATTCCATTTTCAATGCTATATCTTTTCTCAATCTTTCAAAGCATTGTTGTGATGAAAACTTACAAAAATAAAAGACTGATGATTCAGTTTTATAAGAGATCTATAACAACTTTTTGAATCCCATCACTGACTCTGGCTGATTTGCAACAAGTAATGCATCATATTATTTAAGCACAATGGACTCATTAAAAAGCCTATAAGTAGAGTCAAAACAAAGAACTTCTATGGAGGGGTAATCCCATTATTGAGAGTTTAATGACATATTTCAAAAATCAGTTAATTCAAATCCAACAGAAAACCTAAATTTTTCTTTCAAAAGTTGTTATGCTAAACTCTATCATTGCCTAATCATTGATAGACATCTAACATATAACATACTTGAATATATGAATAACATACTTGATTAATACCAAAACTATTATATTCAAGAAACTATCACGGAATGAATCATAAATTTTATATGTATTCAGGGAAAACATTCTTTCAATGTATCTGTCAGAGCTAGCTTCGAGTTTTGGGGTCAAGACTTGGATTTACATAGCAAAAGAACTAAAGATTTAAGTTCAAACCCTTGCTTGTCAAAGTGTAGTAGACAATTGGTGATCAAACATTTGATAACCCAAGCCCCCCCCCCCCCCCCAAAAAAAATAATACATATTGCAAATACAAAGTCATTAATGGTTTGTAAAAAATCTAACTATGCCCCCCAAAGAAAAAAAACCAAGTGCCTCGCATGGAAAAAAAGTGGCTTAATTTCTAAAAATTGAAATGACAGACAGATTAAAAATTAAAAAAACCATTTCAACATACAAATCAATTATTTATAACTAACAAGTTGAGACCGCTGCATCTACTGAATCCAAAAACTATAAATACCTCAAACCATTATTATAATTGACAACCCATAAGATTGAAATAACATTCATACATCTTAATTATACAAATGAAAAAAAAAAAACAAAAGATATGAATAATATAAGTGACTAAGTGATACAATCAAGAGCTTTAGCAACACAAATCTAATCATCTTCAAAACAAACAAAATTTTGCCCTTTAAAGATCTCAAATGGAGCGGCAACAGATAAAAGAAAATCAATTGTGTATAGGAAATGTGTGTCAACCATTTGAGATCGGGACAGAGTGAGAAATTGTATCAAGAACTACTTTAGCAATGTGATATCATATTAAATAGCATAGTTTTAAAACCCGGCCCGGATATCAACCGGGTGAAAAGATCGGGTCAACGGATCACTGGTTTGACCGGTAATATAATAAAAAATTAAAAAATAATTATAAATAATAATAAATAAGCTAAAAAATCACAATAATTATAAAAAAATAAAATCAAACATGTAAAATTAATAGAGAAAAATTATCAAAGTTCAAACTTCATACTCAAACTATAGTAAGCCAGACACATGAATACAAAACAAAGGACATGAGCATAGCGTAAAGACTCAAATAAACGAAACTAAAAATAAATTATCCAACCACCGCCTAGTTCTACTTGAAAACACAAATATTACCACTACTATAGATTAACTAATCTACAACCCAATTATATATAATGAACAATAAGAATCTCAAACAAGTCACAAGAATCTATCTCGGCTAATTGTAAAATAAAAATCCCAAACAAGCCACAAGACTGTCTTATATCGAGTTTGGATTTCATTCCACTGAGCAAACTTCAAAGAATCTATCTCATCTAATTGCAAAATAAAAAACCCAAATCGTAATATCGAGTTTGGATTGAGACAGAAAAAAGGGGGGAGAGAGAGATTGAGAAAGGGAAACTCACTGGGAGTCTGGGACTGTAGTCGCAGCTGGTGGAACCGTGGAGGAGAGGTGGTGGAGGCGAGGCGGTGGTCAGCGACGTCAGTCGTTTCTGATCGCTGCTGGAGTTGTTCGCTGCTACTCGTGGTCACTGGTCAGTCGTTGGGGTGGAGGCTGTCGTGGTCTCTGGAGTGTGGACATCGGAAAGAACGATTTAGGAAATAGGGCAAAATAGAAGGGAAAAACAAAAAGACACAAAAATGTTAAAAAATCTCTTATTTATACTAAAGGAACTAAATTGGCCGATTTTATAAATTCATCCGGTTTTCACAGATTACCGATTTTTTGATCGGTTCATCAATTTTATCCCGGGTTCTTGGCTCAAACGATTCAATTACAAATTGGCCGGACCAAATTTTAAAACACTGCTAAATAGAATAAAATGCAAGAAAGGGTCAAATAAACCCCAATAATTAGCTTTCGTAAACCTGGGGAAAATCACAAGCGTTGTTGCAACAACTTTAGCTTTTTTTGGGCTACTAATGGTCACTCTAACATGAATACAACATAAATTTTGTGGACATACGAAACTGGTTGGAGATTGAACAAAACCCTTATCAGCTGCATTATTTTTGTAATAGACGCATTTCACTGAGTTAAGAATATGAAAATCAGTGTTTAGTTAGGATAAGTTGAGATCGTAAAAAAAAATTGAGAGGCAATCGGTTCATCGGCGGTGGATGAGAATCAGAGCCTCGCCACCACTGCAATAGAACAGATATGTTGAGCTGATCAGTCAAAAGAACATGGAGTACAAGGGATTGGGGGTTTACGTTTTTGAGAAGTGAGCATGGTTCAAATCCTGCTCGTTAATAATTTGTTGATAAGGGTGTCGATTAACATTTCATGGAGTTATGTGAGGGAGAGATGAAGTGGTGCAATTTTGGTAGTAACATCAATTGAAATGATCTAATTAATTTTAATTTAAGAAAAATAAAATTAAGGATTACATAGTTTTAATGACTATTAAATTTAAGGATAATTTTAGTTTTATAGTATTTTTCAAGGGTAAAATAGAAAAATAAATGTTTTTCATGATACTTTTAAAAGTAGTATAGATAGATATAAATGGAATGTTTAAGTATTAAATATTACTTTTATACTATCCCAAAGTTATAATTTTATATAATTTTAATTTAAGTAACAAAAGAAAATTATGTTTATGATCCGTTTAAGGCATAATAAGACAAGGCCTGTTGAGCAGGCTTCAGGCCCTTTTTTTTCCACTATGATGGCTTGACTTGGGCTGATAACGGGAATGTACCATCGGCCGGTGGGATGGGTAGCTTGACCCAATACCGAAATTTTGGCATGGCATGTTTTTTTCAACGGCCAAGGCTGTCCAGATAAAGTTACCTGAACATCGATTAATCGTATTTTTAATTTGGTTAAAGAAAGATCATTTATATCGAAATTAAAATATTCATAAAAGATATTTCTCTCGTAACTTGACAACAAGAAATTATCAAAATTCAAATTCAAGAAGTATGATTTTGCAGCCCTTCCATGTTATAACTTGAGGTAATTAAATTTTGGCATGTTGACCAGGACTCATGTATGTGTTTATCAATTGAGCATGCAACAAAACTCAAATGGAATCCAAAAAATTGTAACCCAAATGTATATCATCCATTGGATGAGTGAATTTTATCAATTTTTTGAGTGAGACCCACTCATCTCATACTCATCAATTTTTTAGCGTCTACTTGTGTGCGATGCATGAAATTTATAATTTTTAAAATTATTAAAATTATTTGTAATCTATTTTTAAAAATAGAGAAACATTTCTTCTCTCCCAAGCATTTATAAATGTTGCGTTGCATAAAATTCAGGGCACGACAATTAGCCATTACAATCGGCTTTCAAAAAAGGAAATGCTATTTGAACCTTATTAGGGACTTAATAATATACAACCAGTGGATTGGTTGTAGGCTTCATCTAACATTAGAATTCACCATTAATCCAATGATTGCATTGAAGTCATATTATTAAGTCCCTAAATCCTTAACCCTAAGTCCCCCTCTTACTAAGACTACAAATTTTTTTGTGAATTATGGCCAATACCGGATATATAATCGGTGATTTCAAATACAGAAGTTAATCGTACTCTGACAACTTTATGTAAGACAAAATTTGATTTTTTTTGGGTGACAGTAGAAAAGTTGACAGATAAGTCATCCTTACTATCACTCTACAGAACAATACATGAGATTTTCACCTCATACGGCTTCTCGTTCAATTCCTTCGAAGTCATTTGATTCTTTTATATTTTTGAGAATCTCCTCCATTATTCCACTCCATCTTGAAGAATAATTAAGACCAATTTAATCACGTTTTCATGTTTCAATTAAACACTTACCTTTTTTTTTTTGGATTATTCTAAAAGGAGAAGATTTTTCTCTTTAGCATTGCTCTGTCAAAAAAGGTTTGCGTATCAAATCAATTTGTTGAATACCAAGAAATTAAACTAATTTGCAATATTTCTTTTTCTATTCCTTGAAAGTTGAAATTCGTTTGCGTTGGGTTTGAATGGTCCAAAAGTTTGAAGGAATACAACATGCCAAATAGAAACTTAAGAAAGTCAAAACTCAAGGTACAAGTCTAACTCTTGTTGGAAATCTAACGCTACCATAAAGACCAAAAATATAATTAAAATTTAATCACTTAACTTAATTTGATAACATAATTTGTGTTGGATTGATATTAATCCATGAAAAATTTTAAAAATGCTTAAAATTGGCCAAAATCTTTACTAGTTATGTCAAAGTGATACGCCAACATCTTTGTAAAATTAGTTCAATCAAAATTGGACATCCTTTTAAAAATCAGGAGCAGAAGAGAGGGTGGTATATTGATTTAGTTTTAGTCGCTCTACCCATCTTTTAAAATTCAAATTAGGAAATATTAAACCCATTATTAATTCAACCATGAAAATAGTATAAATCAACAAATTAGAAAAATATGAGTTTGAATCTTAACAATTTATGAGGTTAGATTATGAGAGATTTATATCTTATAAATATCTTAATTTTAGTGTGTATAACTTGTTTTTAATTACGTCAGGGAGAAGGTTAGTCGAGGTACGCGTAAGTTGACTTGACATCACTTACTGTCGGAAAAAAAAAATAATAATAGAAAAGGATAGAAAAATATGGGTCAACTTATACAAAATAATAATAGAGAAGGACAGAAAAATATGGGTCAACTTATACAATATATAAAGGAACCATCTATGATCTACCTACGGAGACTATGCTCTCTCCGAACTCCGATCATAAACTGCTGAGACCAAAGATCAGTGATCCCATTAAAGTCCATCATTCACAACTTTCCGGCCGGTAGTCTAATTTCAGGCGAAGTCCGAAGAAAAACCCATGGATTCCCCGAAAAATCTAGTCAATGTCAGAGTAATAGCAATACTTTTGATCCTTGGTTTACTGTATATTTTCATCTCCAACCCAGAAAAGGGCAGGCAGCCTTTCTTTCGATTCCAAAAGTCTCACCGTCAAGTCTCTCAATCCTCGCAGGCAGTAAGCTTCCTTCCACCATTACAGCAGCACGCATACAGACACACACATACACATCTAATATATAGGTTTAACCATGATTTTGACCTAGAACTGACACATAGGTTTCTCAAGGGAGGCGGATCTTGACATGGCGGTAATGTTATTTATGCGACTTTGATGAAATATCCGTAGTTCATAGGTTTCTCATCAATGGTTCAACAGTGCGTATTTCTCAACGTTCTCATATATTGCAGTCTAGCATGACAATCAATGGAGATGAGCTTGGAAAGGCTTTGTTAGAAGCTTCCACGGAGAACAAGACTCTGATAATAGCCGTTGTAAATAAAGCCTACGTCGAGGGCGACAAGTCGATGCTTGATCTGTTCTTGGATGGTTTCTGGCTCGGAGAGGATACTCGGGCATTAACCGATCACCTCTTGATCGTTACCGTCGATCAAACGTCCTATGAACGATGCAAGTTTCTTCGGCTTCACTGCTACAAGCTTGAAACTGACGGAGTAGAATTTGCCGGCGAGAAACTGTACCTGTCTCAGGATTTTGTTAAGATGATGTGGAGAAGAACCCTATTCCTCGGTGACGTGCTCAAGCGTGGTTACAACTTCATCTTCACGGTAGGTGTCAAAATTTCACATTATTGAAGCGTGGTTACAACTTCAACTTCATCTTCACATTATTCGAAGTTGTTTATATATTGAATATGAATTGTTTAGTAATAAAATTAGACTTATTTATGGACAAGGAAATTCAACTCAAATTAATTGTCGAGTTGAGCCTACTCGAGTTGAACAACATAACATTTCAATACGATTCATTTAAAAATCAATTTGATAAATTTGACTGAATTTAGTTTTTTTTTTCCTGTAAATGAACTTAAGCTAGTCAAAACTAAGTCACAACTCAAATTGCTCAAACCATTTAACGACCATTGGTATGACTTTAGGGAATGAAAGCTAAATTACAACCATTGCACAGAAATTAGATGTTTAATATGGCATTGCTTATCATGGTTGAAAAATTCATTATTAAATTATTATTATTGATGGAAGATTTGGTGTCATTGTGAGATGATCGTCATTTATTTGAATAGTAAAAATAGATTTCCTATATATAGACTAAGAGTAATGCTATTTACACTTAAAATTTTGATTTAATTTACTAACATAATGATGTGGCTTCAGTAAAACTATTGAATCAACACCAAATTCTAATGTTTGATGTATCCCACAGTCGATCAAAAAATCATAGTGAATTAGATCAACAAATTAGGTCAGTAAATTAGGTTCAATACCATTGCTCATAGACTAAATAGCAGTTATTATGTGCATGAAAAATACTTTTTAATATCAAAAACTGAATATTAATTGTGCAATATTTAGAGAGTTACGGGATGGAGGAGAATGGCAGGTTGGATTGATAGAGTTATCAAACATTGGGGGTCGTGTAGTGCAGATAAAATAAGTTTTTGCCAGAAAAAATAAATTTTGGGAGAAATTTTGTACCGTTGGATCAAAATAAATAAAAATTAGATTAATCTTGATCTATGTTTTATAAGTTGAAAATTCAATAATGATTTCCTTTTTCTATTGTTGTAATCTTAGAGAAACAACAAATTATTATGATGATTTATATTGGGATAACCATTTTTGTTTAACAGGACACTGATATATTGTGGCTAAGAAATCCATTTCCAAGGTTGAGTCTAAACGAAAGCATTGACTTCCAAATCAGTACCGACAGGTTCACCGGCGACCAGTGGTCTGAAAAAAACCCAATCAACACCGGCTTCTACATCGTCAGATCAAACAACAAGACCATTGCCCTTTTCGATAAATGGTACGCCCAGAAAGACAACTCCTCCGGAATGAAAGAACAAGATGTTCTGCAAATGCTGATTCGTGAAGGTGGTGTGCTCGGAGGGTTAGGCCTTAGAGTGAGGTTCTTGAACACCCTTTATTTCAGTGGATTCTGTGAGAAGAGCAAGGATGTTAGAGCTGTTGTAACTGTTCATGCCAATTGTTGTCGGAGTATAAGTGCCAAGGTGGCCGATCTGACTGCTGCAATTCATGATTGGAAGAGGTTTAAGAGCTCATCTGCCAATGATACCTTGGGCTTTCAATGGTCGAACAACATTGCCTGCAAAAAATCATGGAGGCATGGATGACAATGTTGGGTTTCAACCCCACCCCACCCCCCGGGGATTATTTCCACTGTCGAATAAGGGGTTAGGTGTAAATCTCTACAAATTGAGTTTGCCCCCTAAAACCCGAGGATAACCACGTTGTCATAAAAGTTATAAATTTCGATATAATACTTTAACCGTAAGGAGATTTTTATCCTATATACTGTTTGTTTTTCAATGACGAGATATATTGTGCAACACATAAGCCTCATAGTTCAAAAGAATCGAATTCACTGTTCAATATATTTTTTTTTTTTTTTTTGGGTAAGTCAATAATTTTTTCCTTGTACTCATGTAAATTATAGGAAGCTTTTAAATCTTAAGAAAGATTAAATGCAGAAGGTGACATGATCTCATTAAAAAAAGTATAACAATTCTGATTACAACAATTTGGGGAACTATATCAAATCAGTGCTGGCTTAATCCCGTCATGGTTTAGTGTTTTAAGTTACATTTTTACATCCAAATAATATTACTTTAATCTAGATTACCATGGCCCAATACAAATCCTTAATTCAGATCGATGTTTTACTAAGAGAGAGGTCATTGGTGATGACGACTTTAAAATTTGAGATGTCCTTAATTTAGAAAGTTTATAGTAACAGTTACTATATAAACATGGCGTTAATATCAAATTATATATCAATAAATTAAATTTAAATAATATTATTGTATTATTAATAGTCTTCTCAAGTACCTTTGAGAATCAATGATGGCCCTTGTGTATAAACGGATGCCTACACCATGAGTAAATATTAAATTTAACGGTGGCAATACATAATTATTGTCATGGTGAGTGATTTACTATTTAATAAGAAATAACAAAATAAAAAAGTAAACTCTAATTCTAGATATGGGTTGTTGTAATATTAGATAGAGCGGGTGATTGCTAAATTCTGTGAGATTTAGATACTCACTTGTTACTTTTGATTAGATGGTAGTATTTACATAATGGTGATAATTTGATATCAACTTGGTATCTTTGTTGTGTCGAATATTTTACCCCACAGTCTATAGAGACTTTTAAGCTCCTCCATTCATGGCCCTTTCTTGTTCATACATTCATGGAGAGAAACATTTACCAAGTAACTCCAACCACAAACTCCACAACTACAAGCGAGGAGCTCTCTATGTCACACCTTTAATTCTCTCTCTAGCTCCATGCAGAGCTATATAAACGTGTTTGTGCATAACCCAAAAACTCACTACCAAAACAACACAAAAAATGGCCGGAAAAATGACATACGTCGCCGTCGAGGCAATCCTTATATCCATTCTCCTCTTCATCCCCAACATCGTCTCCGACGATACCGTTCCAATACCTGCCGTCAAGACAGAATTAAACGGTTGGTTCCAAAGCAATGTCAAGCCATCGCCCACCTTAGACCCCGCCCTAGCCACGGCGGAGGCCGGTGCCAAAGTCATTAAGGTGAATGCCGATGGCAGTGGTGATTTCAAGACTCTGGCCGACGCGGTCAAGAGTGTTCCCGATGGGAATACTAATAGGGTTATAGTGTCAATTGGGCCCGGAAAATATACTGAGAAGATCAAGATTGAGAGGACTAAGCCTTTTATCACGTTTTACGGTGACGCGGCTAACATGCCGACGTTGGCTTTCGGCGGTACATCGGCGGAGTTCGGAACAGTGGATAGTGCAACTTTGATAGTTGAATCTGATTACTTCAGTGCTGTTAATATAATAATTGCGGTTTGTACCTTTACTCTGAGTCTCTGATGTTCTTGCTCTCTTTATGCTTTTTTATCTGTATAAATTTTCTTGCTTTCTTTCTTTCTTCTTCTTCATTATTATCAGAATACTTCGCCGAGGCCGGACGGCAAAAGGGCGGGAGCCCAGGCACTGGCATTGAGAATCGGAGGCGACAAGGCGTCCTTCTATAACTGCAAATTGAATGGATTTCAAGACACCCTCTGTGATGATAAGGGATTACATTTCTTCAAAGATTGCTACATTGAAGGCACTGTTGATTTCATCTTCGGCAATGGCAAATCTATCTATGTGGTATAATCTCTCTTTCTTCTTCTTCTTCTTCTTCTTCTTCATCTTGATGGCCGGATAACAACTATGGATTAATATTCGAATGCAGAATACTGAGCTCCATGTAATCCCCGGAGACCCAGTGGCAGTGATCACAGCACAAGCAAGGCAAAGTGAAGCAATGGACACTGGGTACTCCTTTGTCCATTGCACGGTGACTGGTACAGGAGGCAACGCACTCTTAGGCAGATCTTGGATGCCTTTTGCTAAGGTGGTTTTTGCTTACACAGATATGAGCGATGCCGTCGACCCTAAAGGCTGGTCCGATAACGTGCATCCTGAGACTGACAAGTAAGCCATCATTCTTTTATCAATCCATATACTATTTATACCTAAAGGCTAAATGGATTTTTGGGCTACTTGCTTTTTGTTTTTCCCTATCGAGTAATGCTATAGGTATCTAATTCATTGCAACGGTTAAATTAGTTGTGAATTTTAAAGTTGTATGGAATTCACTTTCAATCCAATAAATGCAATTGATTAGGTTTAGAAATTAGGTCAAAATAGTATAGTTATTTTCTAAATCATAGGATTGATTTCATTTCATTTTCTTTTTATTTATGTAATTAAAGGGTGGTGATGATGCCATTGCAGGACCGTTTTCTTTGGAGAATACAACTGCAAGGGAGCACGAGCAGACTTCGCTGCCCGGGTTCCGTTCGCTAAGAAGCTCACTGATGCAGAAGCTCAGCCCTTCATCAGCCTTGCCTTTATCGAGGGTTCTAAGTGGCTGCTTCCTCCTGCCAAGGTTTAAAACCTATTGTAAGAACATGAACTTTCACATCCCACTAATTAACTGGTGTTGATCATCAGTTTTGCGAGGAGAGAGAGAGAGAGTAGAGAGTAAAGAGAGGAATAAATGATCATGAGCAAGTGTGTGGTGTGGTAATGTTCGTGTTGATGTTTTTAGTGTTAGGTTTTTTTTTTTTTCAAAGTATAATCTCCCCCCTGCCCCTTTGACAAAGGGAGTGGAGTTGAGTTGCCCGTGTATAGGACTACTATGGGCATTTTATTGTAATTCATTCAAATGAATAATGAATGCAATTCGTCACTGTTACATTTATTTGGTTACTCTGAAAGCTAACACGTCATACCCAATATAGAAAATTTACACCTGTAATTAGGTTTGTGATAGTTAAGTCATATATATATATATATATATATATATATATATATATATATATTCAGTTTAACTACTAAATAATGACTGCATACGAACAAGATGACTGTATCGATCTTCATGTGTATGAGGGGAGTTCCCCCGACGAAGCCACCAAAAATATTATCTAACTTGACCAAATTAATTATCTAAATGAGCTCCGTTGGTCTGAATCTCTTTAGTAAGATCAATCTATCTACGGTGCTTTGCTTGATGAGGTTTATGAAAGTTATTGACTAGAAATTATGTCATTAATAATGATGTGTTAATACCCTCCCTTCAAATGTTGTGCATTAGTAAGTTTAATTTTGAAATCACAAGAAGCATAGTTTTCCCCTTCAATTGATGGATTCGTTGCAGTAAAAATGACACTAATTTTACTTTTCTTATACACAATAGGGGAGACTCAAAGGAGAGTCTGCGGTACCGTCAGGTCAAACAGCGATACCGTACCACAAAAAAAAGTGTGGTCATAAATTTTTTGTCATTTAAATATTACTCTTTAAAGATGATAACTTTGCCTATAAATGTAATAGCATTACCTTAAAGAGTTGTAACTCACCTCAAATACTTGTAACCTCAGTTGCTTTTTTTTGTTGTACTTTTACCTTTATTACTTGTAACCTAACTTTAAATACTTGTAACCTAATCTTAAATGTTGTAATTTTATCATAAATAGTTATAATATCACTTTCAGAGATAATAATTTTACTTTTAGTTGTGGTAATCTTACCTAACCTTTAATTGTTATAACCTAACCTTTAAGAGTTATAACCTCACTTTCAAAGATAGTAATTTTACTTTTAATTATTGTAACCTTACCTAACTTTTTATACCTAACCTTTAAGAGTTTGTACCTCACATTTAAAGTTCAAAATTATAAATTTAAAATTTATAAAAGTAACATTAATTTAAAATTCATAAAATTAAAATTAAATTAAAATTCATAAAATTAACATTAAATTAAAATTCATAAAATTAACATTAAATTAAAATTCATGAAATGTAATCTTACTTTAAATGTCCATTTATACATTAAATATTAAGATCTATCCTACATAATTTTGATCGAACATATATTTGAGATATATCGCAAATAATTAAGATCGATCATACAATTCACTATTTTCCTCTCCTTAATGCCAATGTATATCCTTTTAGGATTGATCATTATAATATATGATCGATCCCAATTTCCCCATTCCCCCCCCCCCTATAGGCAAGACGCTCCACCCCAGTAAGGTTGTAACATAAAAAAAAAAATTTAATTTGATCAATCATGTTACCGTATGATCGATCTTAATTATTCTTTCTTATAACATCACCCCTAAAGGTTACTACTTTCTCATTGACAGGAGTAAGTTTACCTCAATGCATTCTAACGGTACTAACCTAACATCCACATCAACATGTACCTATCATCATGTACTTCCCTTACATCAGCTTGTTGTAATCTTACTACGAAATGTCTTAACATCACCCCTAAATATTACAACATTACCTTTCCAACTAGTAACCTGACAACAATTTGTCATAATCTCACCCATAACGATTACATATTTGCCACACACAAGAGTAATTTTACTTTTTTTTTCAATTGGTAACTTTACCTCAATAGGTGGTAAACTTTTTTTAAACATTGTACTCCTACCTATAAACGTTGTAACCTTACCTCTTCATGTTAAAACCTCACCCCTAAAGGTTACCTCTTTGCCACTGACAACCATAATTTAACCTTTATGCATTATAACTCTCCCTCAATAGTGGATAAAATTATCTTTCAATGGGTAACTTAGTCTAATTAGGTGATAACCTTATTTTTAATATTGTCATCTTACCTATAGAAATTGTAACCTTACATCAACATGTAGTAACCTTTCATAAAAATGTTATAACCTCACCCATAATGATTACATCTTTACCACGGATTGGAGTAATTCCACAATTATTTGTAATAATTTTCCCTCTATTACCGATAACCTTATCAATTAATGGATAACTTATCTCACATCACCTGTAAACCTACTAACAAAGGTTGTAATCTTTCCTACAAAATTGTAACCTTACTTTTAATGTCCATAATATTAAATCTTAAGGAAAAAAAAATTTAAATCTTAAGATAGATCTTACTTAATGTCGATAGAACACAGACCTAAGATCGATTGTAAATAATTAAGATCGATCATACTATTCATTATTTTGATCTCAAGAATTCAATGTGATGATGCACAAAATCGGTTTGCACACCACTAGTCAATTAAGTAACATGAAATGAAGTAAAGTAGAGAGAAAGAAATAGAAGACAAGGTTTATAGTGGTTCGGCCGTGGCCTACGTCCACTTTGAATGACTAGGTTTGTCGGATTTTTATTATCTCTGGCATGGAGGGAGATCACATGATTACAAGCTTTGAGAGGGGAGGAGAAAATTATAATCAAATGAGTCTAATGGCCCCCCAGTGTTGGGGAAGCTTACAATTTATAATGGTTTGACATAGTAATTGTATGACTATTCTGACGGTTATTATGATTTAGGACCGTTTGATAGTAATTAGGTAACTGATCCGACGGAGGTGATCTATCATCTTCTCAACGGGCGAGGTGTGACGCTTGGTGTGCTCTTTAAAGGACTTGGTTAAGGATGAGGGAGGTTGACTCTCTCCAGGCTGCGAGGGTGAGGCTCCTAGATGCTCCGTGGTAGCGTAGAGGAGGCTCTTGGATGACTCTCTTGAATGACCCTTACTCCAAGGTAGTAAAGGAGACTTTTGGATGACCGTGCATACTCTTCTGCTGATGTAGCTCTTTGATCTTGATAAAGTTATCCGGTTGTAGACTCTTTTGGACTTAACTAGCTAGATCTCTTGGAATTGAGTCTTTAGCTCGGACAAGGCTTATAACATGGGTTGAGCCTGACCCATCACAATGTATATAACATTAAGATCGATCTTTATTGTGTATGATCGATCCCACTTCCTTATTTCCTCCATAAGAAAGACGCTCCCCCCAATAAGGTTGTAACATAAGTACGAAGAAAAAAAAATAAGATCGATCATGTAAATGTATGATCGATCTTAATTATCTTTTTATTCACCGGCTGAGTAAGTTATAGGTTTACATCCAAAAAAAAAAAAAAGAAAATTACATCAACAAATCAATGGTTGTACATTAATGAGCAGAACATCAACGACTCTCCACATGAATTTTAATTTAATGTTAATTTTATGAACTTTAATTTTATGAATTTTAATTTAATGTTAATTTTATGAACTTTAATTTAATTTTAATTTTATGAAATTTAAATTAATGATACTTTAATGAATTGTAAATTTATAATTTTGAACTTTAAATGTGAGGTACAAACTCTTAAAGGTTAGATTACAACAGTTAAATGTTAGGTATTAAATATTAGGTAAGGTTACAATAATTAAAAGGAAAATTACTATATTTGAAAGTGAGATTATAACTCTTAAAGGTTAGGTTACAACAATTAAAAGTTAAATAAGGTTACCACAACTAAAAGTAAAATTACTATCTCTGAAAGAGATGTTATAGCTATTTATGGTAAAATTATTACATTTAAGGTTATGTTAAAAGTATTTAAAGTTAGGTTACAAGTAGTAAAGAAAAAATATAACAAAAAAAGGCAGCTGAGGTTACAAGTATTTGAAATGAGTTACCATCCTTTAAAATAATGTTATTATATTTATAGACAAAATTATCATTTTTAAGGCATAATATTTAATGACAAAAAATTTACATTCAGACATTTGAATAATATTAAATGCCAAAAAATTCATGAACATATCTTCTTTTTGGTACACTACCGTTGTTTGGCCAGACGGTACCACAATGGGGGTAGTGGACAAAAGAATTCAATGTACTTAATCATTTCTAGAAGACGACTTTTGGGATGAGGGGTAGGTGCAGCAACCCAAAAGCAAGTTGGGGAAGAAGGTGGTTCTACACCAAGGAATTAGGGATTATTAAGAGATCACGAGGAGTTTAGTTTTAAGAAAAGTTGTCCGGAATATAATTTTTTTGGTGGGACGACTTGGGATTAGGAAAAGTAAAGTCTTCCCTTACTCCATTTCTTCGGAATGGTGGGATAATCAAAATATTATAATGATTTATAATATTTTGGGATAACATTCAACAAATTATATTATAGGAAAAGTAAAGTCTTACACCATAGGAATAATATTCATATTTTAATAATGTTATATTGACTAAATTTTGAGATCAAATTAAGAGTTCAAATGACATGACAATATATAATTTAGAATCTTTATTGAAACCCAAATGACATGGTATTAAGTAAAGAAATTCAATTGAGCTGTCATGTCATTTTGTTAAATCTGATAACTTTTGTTTTCTCCAAACCCTCGACACAATTTTCTAAAATGGTTTATCGTACTTAATCATGTCATCATTATCATACAGTGTCATTATCTAATAAAAAATATAATAAATAAACAATAAATCTTATATATTATAGTAATTATCCTATCATATCATTTATATTTTTTATAATAAAATTTATTATTAAACGATAGCACTACTTATTAATAATCACGTCATATCATTATTACACCCGGCACAAGCATGAGAGCCACCTTAACAGTCTTCTTGGCGTCACAGCTTAAATCGCTAAATATTAATCAAACAATTTGGTGTGAACAAGCAACTATTTTCTCGAGCTACAAATGGAGACATGCCTAACTCTGAACTTTCCTGTTGGTCCCAAATGGTTTACCAGTCAACAAAAAGTTTACGTGTAATATTATATAAACTTAAATTTTATAATCAAAATTTATGCTCTATTATATCATTCATTGAAATAAAATTAAAAATAAAAATTTAATTTTTTAAAAAAATAATTTTAATTAGTATTGTTGATAAAAAAATTTGGACGACCTTTACATCAGTTTGTTGGACTTCGATCACCTAAAAAAGAAGTTGGAGATCGAAGAGGAGCTTCGGAGGTCAACTCTCCAATGCCTAAGTCAATAAGTGACTCAAATATATGAACTACGTATAGTAATCAATATAAATACATCAAAGCACTCAATTCAACACTCATTTGCACACAATTATACTGTCTATTAGAATGAATCTAAAAACCCAAATAAGGGATCAAACTGTAACAAATACAATGTCTTTTACCTTTAATTGAGATAATTTGATTGTTTAATAGATTCCGTTAGTGCAATAACTAATAAGTAATATGGGGTCTAAGTGTAATATTTTGAATTTCAAGGGTTTAAGTGTGACACGCTTAAAAATTCCAGGGAGTTTAAGTGTAATTTATTAATACATATACTAACGGACATTAACAACAAAAGCTTAAGTGTTACACGTTTGCCAACTTCAGAGAGTCTGTGTGTAATATTTCAAATATCAATGTGTCTAAATGACTAAGTGACAAACATTAAGAGGCTTGAAAGTATAATTTTTTCTAATTTATATTGTTAATCTATTGATCTAATGTATCACCGTTATTAACTTGATGGTGAAACTCAATATTTGTTGAGATCCGATAGGTTATTAAATAATAATGATGAATTATGTCAACAAATTAAATTCAAATACTGAAAAAAAATTCCAACATATAGACTTGGAAATTTCTTTGCATCTACCTAGGAATTAAAGATATATATTCCCTCCAATATAGACTGAGACTCTAATATTCAACAGATATGACAAAGGGAAGTGAGATCGTCATCATCAGCTTCTTACAAAAGTACTAGACATGCCTTTATTTTTGCTTTCCTTTTACACTACAAAAGACCATGCGATTTCACAATGCAATAGGGGCCACCCCAAAGCCACACCTAGCACAAGAAGACTTGTAAAATTTTGGTAGGAACAATGCTTCATAGATTTTAAAATTTTGATTTGATGATATTATTATTATATTTATTATTGATTTAACTGTGAATTCTAATATTTATTAATTTATCAAGTTAAAATTTTTAATTTATTTAGCATTTTCCTTCTGGTAAATACAGCCATTGACTTGCAGTAGACTAAATTGAACAATTGAATGGCTAATTAGTCAAATTAGGTCTTTGTAGTTGTATTTAATCTTTGGCCAAAAGCAAAAAAGACAACATTTTATGTGTGTGAGAGAGATTTTCCTTATCTTTGATCTTTTTACCTTCTTCATATAGGAATGAACAAAATTAAAAGAATATAGTTAAAATTACACTGTTAAATGTAAGAAAATAGTAATACCGGTGAAACCTAAAAACTTGACATAATAGTTTAACTTAATATTGTGTCAAGTGATATGATCTCGATGAAGAAGTTCGACAATTGTACTTAGAATAATACTATTGAATCTGGCTTCTGTGTGCTTTTCTCTCGGCTCGCTTCTACCACGTCCTGCGGGAGGCGAATCAGGCTGCCAATTTCATGGCTAATTGGGTTTGCTCTCAGCAGCTCAATCAGTGATTTTCTGACTCGTCATCCCTTCCTTCTGGCATAGGTGGCATCCTCGCCTTGGACGTTCGACAAACTCCTCACGTTCATCGGTGAGTTTTTTATTTTCATCTATGTTTTCAGTTATTCTCTTCTTTGGGGAGTCCCCACTTTGCTTTCATGTTTTTGGTGGTCAGTCACCACCTTGTTTTTGCTTTGATTTTCCTTCTCCCACCTTGTACTTCTGGAGGCTTGGCTCTATGTCCTTTTCCTTTGTACCTTTTTTCATTTAGTTTTATATACAGGTAGGGGTCCTGCCAAACCCCTCCTCTACATTGGGTGGTTTTAAATTAAAAAAAAATATATTATTGAATCATATCAAGAACACGTAATTGAATTAATAAATTAGATCAAATTTTTAAATATCAATAGTATTAATCCAAGAAAATTAGACGTGGTCTTCTTAAGCCATATCCATACAGACTAAGCTCATTAGTTTTGGCTAAGTTTGAACACATTTAAAGGGTTGTAATAGACCACAAGTCCTTGACAAAGACACCTAGGCGTAAAGTAGACGGCAATGGAAAATATGAGCATTCTAATTCCTTATATAAATGGGTAGTTGATTGTGCAAGAAGAGAACCAAGTTAGAAAGATGAGAGGAACATTGAGGGTAAGGTCATGGGTGGGAATGCTTGTGTTGGTGTTAATGGTGGGAGGTGTTTGTGTGGTTCCTATGGTTAGTGGAGATACGAGCCCTAGCCAGTGCAAGAACGAGAAAAGGCTTCTGGTTAATGCTTGTAGGGCTATAATTTTTGGACAAAACCCTTCTGCGGTTTGTTGCCAGCGTATTAGGGTCACCCATGTTGAGTGTGTGTGCCCCTATGTTACCCCTAAGGTTGCAGCCCTCATCGGAGTTCAACGTACCATCAAGCAGATTCAAAGTTGTGGAAGGGCACTCCCTCGCAACTTCAAGTGTGGGAGTAAGCCCCCCCCCCCCCCCTCTCTCTCTCTCTCTCTCTCTCTCTCTCTCACACACACACACGGTTCAAGTAATGGACCGATGATTATACGACTCAGTCGAATTAGTGCTAGACTCAACACTTATATTTTGAGATCGATACGTGGTCTCGTGGTTGACTAAGAGCCGTATCAGATCACTCGGCCTAGTAGTCCAAGCATATCACCTGATACCCTTCGATGATAGCGAAGCTGATATAACGTCTCATTGCCCTCCAAATCAACACAAACACACTCACACACACATTGGAATGGCTTCTTTTCTCATGTCTAAAAGCATTCTGGTTTATGTAATGAGGCCACATCTTAGGTTGTTTCCTACGATTTATAAACTTACTATGTTCTCTAATTTTCTACAGGTGTCACCACTCCATAAGCAAGGAATGGATTGAAATGGTTATCCCACATTACTTTTCATGAAATTCTCATGGTTATTTACCCTAGCTGTATGAGTTTGTCTCACTCTGATAGAGATGGGGATAAAGAGTGAGAGTGAGAGAATAATGTAACTCTAAGAATAATAACTATATAATGAAATAATTTCCCTGTTAAATAGTTGGTCTTCTTTTTCTTTCCTCCTGATCTAAACGATTGGAATATGTCATTTCTGAAATGGTAAATTAGGGGTTCTTAAATTTGTTCTGGAGATTCATAGTGTGGTACTGTGGTCCATATTTTCCAAACAGTTACATATTCCGAAGATTTGTGGTGTCTGTAGATCATTGTCTCTCAACATTTGCCCTAAAAAGGCTTATAGTTCAGTTCAGTCAAAGTTAATTAAAGATGCATGCTATAATGGATGAACAGGAGTAGGCTCAAGCTTTGGCATTATTTACGCGAATTTGGCTATCCATATATTCGAATCCACTCACTCTAACTCGTAACTAGTAATACAGAATATTTGCACCCTAGACAATCCACGTTCAAAAAAGGGGGAAGTACTCTTCCTTGCTTATCATGTTGAAGTGAAAAAGATTAGCTGAATTCGAGCAACTTGGGTTCTGAATGGAATTTTCAAGAAGATAGAACAATGGGATTTTTAATGCCTTATAGCAAGCTAATAAACATATTACTCCATTCCAGAAGCCACTTGATACAAAGCAATTTGGCCAACTTCTCCAACACCCATATATCTTTGGGGTTTAGATTTTAGGGAAGTATATGGGCATATTTGTGCCTGTCTAATAAGCTAGGACTCATCAATACTATGCAGACTTAAAAAAATAATATAGAACTCATTATCTATGCAATAGTAATGATTCATTATGTCAAGTTTTTAAGTCTATTTAACATTTTTCTTGAGTAAATGGAGCATTTTGACATGCCAGTTTTGATCAAATGAAACGGGATGGAAGAAATATATTACCAATTTCTTCTAGCACACTTCTTTTCTAGGACAAATTATACTTTGAAACCCTTAAATATGAACTCTTATATTTTTCCCATCAAACTATTGAATTTTTTGCATTACCCCCGAACCAAATTGAATTATTTCACACTGTCCCAAAAGTGAATGTTTGCTATTTTTTTGGATGAATATTTTCAATGTCTCGAGGTAAAGTGTAAAAAATCTCATAATTTGAAGGCAAAATGAAACAAATTTTCATCATATTAATAATGGTCATTAATAATTAAAATAATATAAAACTAATCACATATTTAAAAACACAATATGTAAAATATATATGACAGTTGAGAGAGAAATGTAAAAAATGAGTCACAGAGAGGTCAAAGGGTTATTCATCTTATTTTTAATACGCTCAGAAAGGCAGACAGCTCAATGCAGAGAAAAAAGTAGGCTTATTAAGCAATTATCATGGTTTGCAAAAAATCAAAGCTTATTCGAAAGAGCTTGAGAAAAGCCTCAACAAGCTCATCTTGGCATAGCTTTACCATCTTCTTAAGGTCTTTGCAGCATTCTTTTGTGATTGTTGTGTCCTGAAACTGTTGTTTGTGATTTCTCAAATAATAAAATGAATATATTTTATCCAATAATGTTATACAAATTAACACACAATCTCACATTTCCTCGCGTGCTATTAGACTTTTTTCAACTTTGGCACTCCATGTGTTTGTATGACCCAAAAAAAAAAAAAACATGTCTTACTTAGCAACTAAATATTACAAACAAGATACACTAACCTTCCTAGATATATAGGTTGTGCTATTGATTGTGCAATATTTTATATTTTAAATAATAACTTATCTTATATTTTATTTTTTTAGTCACGTAATTTAAAATTAAAGTGAACAGATAAAAAATAAGAGAGAGGTAGCTGACATTGGGGAGTATTTGATTGAGTTATTTAACATTAGAAGTTGTACAGAGAATATAATATTTTTGAGCGAAAAAAAATATCGAAATGAATTTTGTAATATTTGATCAAAATAGATGAAAGTTGGATCAATTTTAACTGTTGTTGAACTTTTATAAATTAAGGATCAATAATATATATTTTATATCTATACTACTATAAACCATTTTTGTGCCTTTATAGATCTAGGTCTCAAAGAATATAGTCAAATCTTAGTTTTTTTCTTCTTGTGAGAAGTAAAAAAGCTTTAATTTAACTATATTTTCGGTCACTGTTTGGTCATGAAATGTGGCACATATTTCCTCTAGATCTCTTATGTGGTGGTAAGGATTTTTAGATTCTAAGCCATGGGATTTAGGGAGTAATTCAATCATCCTTGATTTAAAAATAAATTTTGTGGCCTCGATAGAAAAAATGATGCATAATGGTATTGTGTGACGTGCAAGTTGTAGGTATTCACGCAAAGTCTTACCAGATTTATTAACATGCTCATTTTTGACCTTATTCTCAACATAACTAAAATATTTAACGGTGATAATATTGAAAACATTTAAAAGTATAATTGATAAATTATTCGAATAAGCGACATGTCCTTCAATCCATCGAATTCAGGGTGATGATGCAAAGTGGATTACAGAGCCTAGGGCTATTGGTACTTCAACTGTGTCCTTTTTACAAGGATTGTTCTCTATGGGGGCTGGTCAGGTTGAGGTTGCAGATTTTTCGACTATTCAACTATTATGACTGATGTAGATGTTATTGGGTGTGTGTTATGCCGACTTTGGAGGAGGTGAGACAGGTCGTATTCTCTATTGATTCTGATAGTGCGCCGGGACCAGATGGGTATTGCAGTTGTTTTTATCAGTTTTGCTGGGACA
>CAUOFW020003083.1:0-40220 GCA_963454935.2 Ilex paraguariensis
CACGTCCTCCTCGATTTACATTGGCTGGGCGGTCATCAAGCAGGTGGGATGCACAATAAGGGATATACGTGCACTCCATCTATAATAATAAAACTGGATCTCCTATTGCAGCTTTTAAACTTTTCACTTAGAAAATATATCAATGATCCATATTGTATAGATCTTATGATTTATATTATGATTTAATATTTTATTCTTTTAATCACAATAATTTATTTAAATTTTAACCTTTTAATTTTTTAAACACAATAACTCATTTAAATTTTAACTTTTTAACTTTCTAAAGATAATAAATCATTTAAATTTTATTTTTAACCAAATAACTCAACACATACATTAAAAACATGCTTTGCACGGATCACACTAGTGATTTTATAATACAACATCATCCACACTATTTGCTATAATAATAAAATAAAGCCTCTTATTTTAACTTTTTAACCACGATAACTCATTTAACTTTTTTAATCTTTTAATCATAATAACTCATTTAAATTTTAACTTCATAACCTTTTAATCATAGTAAACCATTTAAAATTTTTCTTAACCATAGTAACTCAACACATACATTAAAAAAAAAAAAATGTGCATTGCACAAGTCACACTACTGATTTTATAATACAGCATCATCCTTACCAAGTGAATCAGTGGGTCATGTTTGAGTATGAATATTAAATGCATTTAAGGTGTCGAACTTAAGCCCATGATAGTACAAGTGGTAATAAAAACGAACTGTAAACTTATATGTCACTAGTCCTGGCATGAATGGTCTGCTTTTGACTGAATTGGGGAAGAAATTAATTGAGATATGCGTAAACTGACTTGAAGACCCCTAAACGTTGAAAAAAAAAAAAGATAATTGTGGAACTCTAATAGGTTCATTTTGCAAGGCAATCGAATAGTATGAATGGATGACGAGTTTAATGGGACTATGTACTTGTCAAAAATAAGGTTTATTTTGATTAATGGACTACTGCGCCAAATTTATGAAATGGGTGACATTTGAGTTGGGAATTTGTTACTGTTCATATATTTTTTGTTGGAAAACATTTTCAATCTCAAATGAAATCCCAAATGAGTTGAGACTCCTGGATGAATGATCTTCATTAAAAATAGAGTTAACGGGACTCACTAATTCAAGATAAATATTTTATGACAAAGTGATTTGTTTAGGCTGGTGTGTTTAAATAATTATTAGAATATGTAATTGTGTGAGCATGATAGTTGTTGAAATAGTCGCTTATCATAAAACAATTGAAGGAGGTCATTTGTGTTCATGTCAATTGACATAGACAATTACTTTTTAATTTGAACTAGTTCCATTATTCTTTTGAAAAAGCTAGTCTCATTATTACGTTTGTCAATCTGGAATATACTGTGATTACAATTTATTTTTATCAATTTCATTAATGAAATGATATAGATTTATTGGGTAAACTCGTATTGAAGAAAGAATTTCAAAATAAAATAAGGAAGGATAAATTTAAAAAATCAATAATTTTTAGATTCCAATTCTTTATACATGTCAAACATATAGATCTAATTTGGTACATAAATTCCAATATATACCAAACATTTTTTAAATAAATATATTTAAAACTTAAATTCAACATTCAATTTTTCAATGCTTAATTTCAAATTTTATCAAACAAAACCCTAATTGGTTTAATCTCCAACATTCTTGTCTCCCAGTTGTTCAAAACTAACTAGTGTCTGGATCATATTGCTCTTCGACTTTTGCATCATAAAGGGTTGGTAGCTACATCCAATAGAAAAGGGGTAAGTAGAACAATCAAAAAGAGAGCCATAAAAAATCAAGTCTTGCCTTTAATAATTGATCATTTGACCTCTTAGTTGTAGAATCTCCAAAGAATTAAGGATAACTACCTAAAATAGATCAAGTTAGTAAGGTAGAACAGTTAAAAAAACTAGTTTTTGAAAAAATTGTACAATATAAAAGAGGCTTGTTAGTCGTCGCCACCATTTGGAATAAAGGATTAAGCCTTGCAACTTTCTTTCCTTGTCATCATCTTCTCCTCGTCCTCCTCCTCCATTTGTATTGGCTGGCCGGTCAACAAGTGGTTAGGATACGCCATGGGGATATATATTCCCTACCAAATCTTACTCAGAAAAAGCCCCATAATGGAAAAGACATCTCTAATTATGCATAGAAAGAAGCAATGAGATTCCTTTTCTAATACCTTTTTATTCTTCATAGAACATGTATCGGGAATTTAAGTGAAACCTAATGTATATCAGTGGGTCTCTCATTTGTAAACGTGTATAATTTGTCAAGATTAGTGAAAAACCTAAAAATTATTAAATGAGATCTGAATTCCCAAAATAGCATTTGAGAGGCTAAAGTCAAAGAGATTTGTTTCCTATCTGTTTAATGGGAAATGTTATATGGACCTTATTTGGAGATCTTATTTAGAGACCTAATGATGTACAATCATTGGATTGGTTGTGAGCTTCATCTAACATTAAAACTCACAATTAATCTAATAGTTGCATTGATGTCATACCATTAGATCCCTAAATAAGGTTCCTTATAACATTGCTCTTGTCTAATATATCTTCTTTAATTTTATTTTAGTAGTCAATCACTTATCATGAATTTAGCTATAACGCAATATTTATAGGTAGGTCTCTAACCTATACATATGGGATGATCTCCTTTCAAGGTAAGTATAAATATATTTTGGAGTAGATTTGGATGCTAAAGATTAGAAAGATATTCCATGTCAATCTACCAAAGTCTTTTGAGATAATTGTTGCATAACATTGACTCTGCAATGTACTCGATAAGTATGCCTTCTAATGAACGAACTTGAAGGGATGATGAATAAGCTCTCCAACGAACTTTATCCAAGACAAGGAAATTAGTTTACCAAACGAGCAAAAATGATGGGATAAGTGACCACTGTTCATCACCTGTATTAATTTGGTCAACAAGGACATGCGGAAAACAAGTCCATAAATACAACTCCATACAAATTTGCCCTTATTTTAAAGAGAATAGGGACATCTCATATTTGAAACCCCATTTTACTCTCTCACACAATATCTCTTTGGATCACCTGAGTCCTTGGAGTAGTGCTTGTCGGATGATGTTTTACATCATCATTCAATACTTGTCCTTTATCTGCTGTGGCGACAAGTCACTATATCGTCATCTCTACTTCTACTCTCCGTCTACAATGGCAACATAGATGACAACTCGACGGAGATTTTGCTCTTTATCCCTTGAAAAAAATATTTGAATTAATGAATATAGACTTTATTTTTCTTGATACTTTTGTTTTAAATTTATCTGCGTTTTAATAAATTTTAGATTTTTAAAACTATTTTTTTCAATTTTTCTATATTAATAAAACTTTGATTTCCAGTATATAACATGAATTTATTTGTATTATGAACTTTGTTTTTCATCATATTTTAGGTGAATTTATTTGTTTTAATAAAATTTTAATTTTATTATATATAACATGAATTTATATGCATTATAAACTTTGATTTCCATGATCCTGTTGTGTTGTTTTGAGTTTATCTGGTTTAATAAGTCTTAGATTTTTAAAACTATTTTAGGTTTAGTTATCTATAGTAATAAAATTTTGATTTCCAATTTATTTAACATGAATTTATCTGTATCATAAATTTTTTTCTAGGATATTGTAGGTAAATTTAATTTAATTTTTTTAGTGAACCTCGACAATGCGAGGGAAATTTATTGATTAAAAAATTAAATTACACCTAGTCGGGGGCCCATATGAACCTTATCCCTTGATGCAATCTAATTACATAGAATAAAATTGAAAAGAGAGAAAAATGTATGCTTAGTACATGATGAATGAAAGAAAATAAATCCTAAACATGTAGCTCCTAAAATGGCAGTTGAGGTGTGGGCAGTATTAAAGACTAGCTACAAGAGTGTAATGGAGTTGATATTTGGAGCAAAGAGAACCAATAGCCTGAGCTGTGAGAAATGCCTGAGCTGAGGAGAACCAGCTGAGAGAAGGAGAGGACTGGTAAGCCTTGAGCTGTGAGCTATAACTGAGGCTACTAAATGAGCTAAAATAAGAAATTAGCATAGGCTGCTATCGAGCTGAGAGACCATCTAATAAGGTCAATCCATTCGCCTGAATAAAGGTAGATGCTATAAAACTTGTGACTTCAATCTTGAAGTTGTAATCTTTGAACGCATGGATCTAATCTGTCTTTGATCCTGCCATAGCAGTTGCTTGGTTTGGATTGGTAGTGTTGCGGAAGAGGAATAGGACACAGAAGTTCTGTTCTGAACACCTAGATTCGCCAATGATTCTACCATAGTATTTCCCTTTCTATATGAATGCTGGATTTGAAAGTCAAAATACTTCAGTAAATAAAAGATTTGATAATAAATGTTCCAGTGTCTCCAACTAGGCAACTTCTTTTGTTTAACCATGTCAACTAAAACCTGAGAATCACTTTCAATAGTAAGTGGATAGACCTCCAAACCAAACTCTTTTAAAAAATGCAAACCATCAAGAAAAGATCTCATTTCAGCTTCCATATTAGTACAAACTCCATAGAAGAAGGATCTAGCTAGAACCAGCATACCCCAATGATTTCTCAGAGTCACTCTTCCACCAGAAAGTCCTGGATTGCCCTTAGAGGCACCATCAATATTGAGTTTAAGATTTCCTTCAGGTGGTAATTCCCAATGTATCCATTTAGCAGATTTGGAAATGGTATAGACATAGGAGACATTAAGAGAAGAAAGAAAAGATTGGTCATAACTAGAGTCTACTACCTTGGGTGAGATATTATGAGCTTGCAATCTCAAAAAATGCATAATTCTATAATAAATAGAAGTTGAGTGTTGGCCCTACCCCTCAAAGATCCATCTACACCTCTCTTTCCATAATTGCCAATATACAATCAAGGAGATACCTCTCATCAATGATTGAAAAAGCGAAGGATGCTTAAAATTTCTAAGTAGTCTAAGAAACCTTGTTATTGGAGATTCTCCTTGTATGATTTGAAATCCCAGTAAGGTAGAAAGTTTACTCCAGATGTTTAATGCATAGTCACAATTAATGAAGATATGATCAATCGTTTCTTCATCCTTACAACATAAGACACATCTACTCACCATAGAGATTCCCATTCTCTGAAAGGTAGAATCTATTGGCAAAGCGTTTCTCAAAATTTTCCAGCCAACCAAATGTGCACTAGGGGGTGAAGCTTGCTTCTAGATTGATGCTGCCTGGACACTCTACTAACCCTGACTTCTTATTACTTCCCAATCTATTTTAATAGTAAAACAACCTTTAGATGTAGGCTTCCACACCAATCTATCTTGTCTATCAGAAATAGAGACATTAGAAGATAAAACCTCTTGAATAAGTTCCTCATCCATCTCCTGTTGAACATCACTCAAGTCCCATTGGTCCTGCACCAAAACATGGGACAGTTTAGGATAGAATGAAGGAACAGTAGAATTTCGTAAAATTAAAAGACCCAACCCTCTCCAGTTGTCACACCAAAAGTCAATAGAGCTACCAGTCCCCACCATCTTCTGCATTTTTTCTACTACTAATTCAAACCATGGCTGCAATTTTCTAAGACTGCTAAAGCTACTTGAACTCAAGTTCCTTAGAATGTGCTGATTATGTAGGAATTTAGCTACAAATAACGATGTCCATAAGGACGTATTCTGCATCAAACAACAGATCTGTTTCATTCTGGAAGCTTGCTGCGATTCCTCAAATTTTCTAATACCTAAACCCCCCCTCCTTCTTTGGCAGTGTAACTTTTGCCCAAGAACAACAATGTCTTTTCTTCACCTTAGACTTCCCAGACCATAGAAAGGCAGCCGTAATCGAGTTGAGTTTTGCTATAATTCCTTTAGGAAGGTTTAAAGTAGACAATAAGTGGACAGGGAGAGAAGCAAGAACTGAATTGATAAGAGTAATCCGGCCAATATTAGAAAGTAATTTACCATACCATCCATGGATTCTAGTTTGGAAACTTCTGTAATAACTCCTCAAAATAGATGAGTTTGACCCTACCCTTGATAATAGGACAACCAAAATAAGTGAAAGGAAATGCTTTGAGTGGTATATCCGCTAAGCGAGATTAACTATTCCTTCTTGAAAAAGGGATTTTAGTGGAACAGTATAGAGAGCTCTTTTGTCTATTTACCTTATACCCAGAAGAAGCTTCATACCTTTCCACGAATTTCAACAAATTAGAAAATGATCTTTTGTCTCCCCTTAGGAAAATAAGCATATCATTAGCAAATAGGAGGTGACTGAGTAACTTTGAACCTTTGCCAGTGTGAAAGCTTCGTATTGTTCCTTCAAGAAATTTCTGTCTGAGTCCCCTGCTTAAAACTTCCTCTACAATAATAAATAGAGTGGGGAAAGAGGATCACATTGCCTTAACCCTCTTGATGTGGGAAAAAAACCATGTCGAACTCCATTGATTGATAAGGAAATGTGTTGGTTATTTAGACAATTGGAAATGATAAGGGTAAATGTATCAAAAAAGCCAAAGCACTTCAAGGTATGCTTTAAGAAATCCCATTCAAGTCTGTCAAATGCCTTCATCATGTCTAGCTTGACTATAGTATTCCCTGCCTCCACTTTTCTATCCAATTCATTCACCATCATCTGGGCAATAACAACACTATCACTAATATTCCTTCCCCGAACAAAGCCTTGTTGTTCATATGAAATAAGATTGGGAAGAAGGGTTCTCAATCTAGAAGATAGTAGCTTAGTAAGGATTTTGTATATGAAGTTACAAAGACTTATTTGTGACGCCCCTAAAATCGGGGGTTCCTTTGACCTCCCGTTAACCCGCGGAAAAACCCGTAATTGTCGCATAACCCAACATCACGTCTATCATATCCCTGTAATCGGGATTACGACCCACACGAGGACCCGTGTTTCCTTTAATCATTTAATCCCATCGAGATTCAATATACCCCAATGTATCTCATTTAAGGTCCATTCATATCATTGGAGCCAAAGGACTCAAAGCCCAAAAGCATGACAATGCATTCTTAAAATTTCAGATTTTTGGAAAACCTTCTATAAGGTTTTGTTATGCACCTTCCGTTAAGTTTGCTCACTGAAAAATTTCTATCGGAAGGTTTTATGCATCTTCCGGTGGATTTTACCTTCTGGACTTATTTCAACCGGAAGGTTTGCCCACTGGCTACCAATTCACATATACCTTCCGAAAGGTTTTTCATGGACCTTTTGAAGGTTTTGCCTACTGGACCAAAAGTGTGCATTAACCTTCCGGAAGGTTTTGCCTAGAATTTTATGCCACTTCAAATTTTCATTTCCAACCCACTCAAAACCTTTTCAAATCCATCTCAAACATGTATAATGACATTTTCTATGTTACACATAATCCATACAAGTTCTATTACAAGCATTTTGCATAATTTTTACATGTTAAAACATTGTTCCAACAAATATTACACAAAATATGCCACCAAAGCCACAAGTCTGCTTTTCTTCACCGTTGAGGCCCCGAATGTCAGTCCTCTCCTGGTACGAACCCCACACCTGAAATGTTTTCCGTATAGGGTAAGTCAATGCCCAGTAGAATATTTCCTATAGGGCTACTCCCCAACCTAAGTGCATATGCAATGTTCATATACAACATTCACTATCATATAATCATACCAATCAAGAATATACATGATTCATGTTGGAATCTACCATATCATGCCATGAATGAAATGATACTCACTCAAGCACCTCAACTCAAGCCCTCACTGGCTCTCACCACACTATGCAATGCATGTGTAAAACATTTATCCTTGATGAAATACATCCAAAGATCATTTTAAAACAAAACTTATGTGTTCATAAAAACCAATTCATTTCTGGATATTTTCCACCAAATTAATCATTTGGACAACCAAAATCATGTGCCTTTAATTGGGTAGTGGACTTTTGGTGTTGCACCGCTGGCTCCACACAACGATACACTTTTTAGACTTGCACCATCGGAGTGTATGAACCAATAGCCGACCCTTGCACTGGAGGGGGGATCTATCCCTTTTTGTTGTACCCAACAAAAGTTTTTCATGTATGCAACCGTGAGACTTATTAAGATATTCAACCCCACTTTCCCAAGCTCACCCATCAAATACCAAGTAGAGTGATTGATCCAACCATGCACTCAAACACCCGTACTCATGGTCATGAATGTGTATTTCCCGTGCAAATGCAATGTCGTGCACCATTGCAATGTCTATGTCGTGCTCAATATGCAAAGTATGCCAAATGAGCTATTTAACAAATCTCAACATACAACATGGCAATTTATATCAACCAATCAATATGATGTTAACATATTAACAACATATCTCCACTCATGTTTTCTCAACAAAGTTCAAGGCATGTTATATAAACTCATACCATAACAACTAAATTCGACATAGGCATTTAGCAAGACACCTCCAAAGCAACAATTCATGTTATCTCATAAATTGATCCAAGGCATTCACAAGATACAATGGCAACATTTATCAAATTGCAACACATCTCACAAGTAAATCCCCTATACCAAAAGTAGCTAGGAACTTACCTAGGCCAATTCCATATCCCTTTTTCCTTATTTCCATAACCCTAGTTAATAACCTAGGTTAATATATTCCCTTTACCCATTCCACATGACATCTACGTAAGAAAATAAATCGAGGTAGGAGAAACCCTACCTCTTGAAGCGTAAAACGAAGGTAGAGCTTCAATCTTACCTCCTAAGCTCCAAAATATTTGATTTTCACAAAATTCCCTCTTTGGATCTTCGGTGAAATCTCTCATTCTTGGTACGTACGTGTAGCCCTCGTCATGTAGACCAACTTTAACTCTTGATCCGACGGATTTCGACCGACGAAACTTCAAAAATCGGAGAAGGAAGCTTGAAAAATACTGATTTTAAACCCACGTTATAGTGGCCAATTATCATTTTGCCTATTATTGAAAAAAGTTCAAATTTACCAGGGTTTCACATTCTTCCCCCCTTAAAAGAATTTCATCCCCGAAATTCACACATACATATACATTCAAACACATGCATATGTAATAGTCATGCAATACTACAACACTATAATAATGTACCTCCATCCTCGAATAGGAAAGGATAATTGGCACGTATGATATCCTCACGCTCCCATGTTGCCTCTTCCACTTTCCAGTGTTGCCATAGCACCTTCACTAGCCTCACGGTCTTGCCTCACAAAACCTGATCCCAACTATTTATGATGCGCACTTGTCCCTCCTCAAAGGTCCTATCAATATCAACCACAAGCTCTCCCCAATCCACCACATGAGTCAGATCCGAGATGTATTTTTGGAGCACAGAGACATGGAATACCGTGTGAACACCCGATAGATTTGGCGATAACGCCAACCAGTAAGTAACTGTACCCACCCTCTCGAGTACCTCGAAAGGCTTGATGTACCTCGGTGACAGCTTTTCTAGCTTGCCAAACCTGACCACTCCTCTTTTAGGCATCACCTTTAAGAAGACATGATCTCCCATCTCAAACCCTAGAGGTCACCACCGTTTGTCAGCGTAGCTCTTCTGTCGGCTCTGAGCCGTGAGAAGGCGCTTCTGTATAAGGTCCACCTTCTATGAGGTGTCTTTAACCAAGTCCAGACCCGTAGAGGGTCTCTCTTCCACCTCTGTCCAACATACTAGAGATCGACAAGGCCTCCTATATAATGCCTCATAGGGTGTTATCTGTGTGCTCGCCTGATAACTGTTATTGTAGGCGAACTCCACTAAGGGTAAGTGATCTTCCCAGCTACCTTTAAGATCTAGAATGCATACCTGTAGCATGTCCTCTAATGTCTGGATAGTTCTCTCTAACTGACCGTCCGTTTAGGGATGAAAAGTAGTGCTCATCATCGACTATGTCCACTTGGCTCATTGAAAACTCTTCCAAAAGTAAGTCATAAACCTGGGATTCTGATCTGATACTATGCACACGGGTACCCTATGTAACCGGACAATCTCCCGTATGTACAACCTGTAGAATTCCTCCAAAGCGAAGGCCATCCGCACCGCCAAAAAGTGTGCCGACTTGGTAAGCCGGTCCACTATCATCCACACCGCATCATGTCCCTGCAATGTCCGTGGCAAGAGAGTCACAAAGTCCATCGTGATATACTCCCAGTTCCACTCAGCTACCTCCAAGGGCGGGAGTAATTCCACTGGTCTCTGGTGTTCAGCCTTAACTTGCTGACACATGAAACATCGTCTAACAAAGTCTCCAACGTCTCTCTTCATTCCATTCCAATAATACTGGCGACAAAGATCATGGTACATCTTCGTGCCACCTGGATGCACAGCAAAACAGGAACAATGGAACTCTCTAAGAATCTCCTCTTTGAGTTTCGCAAACTGAGGAACCACAATCCTTCCCCTAAATTGAAGACTACCATCCAAGTGAATGGCCCAGCCCTCGTCACCCATACCTACCTGTACATGGTCCCTGATGGATGATAACTCTATATCCTGACCCTAGCACTCAACCACTCTGCTCAATAGGGAAGGTGTAGCCACCAAACTTAAAGTACCCTAAGTCTGATTTCCATAGTGTAGCCCGAACTATCCCACAGTCTCGAGCATCTGCCACTCCCGGGAGGCAATACTAGCCGAGACTCCTCATGACTTCCGACTGAGTGCATCAGCCACCACATTTACCTTATCGGGATGATAATGCAAAGTGAAGTCATAGTCCTGCTGTGTAAAGATGTATTTTAGACTCTTGTGATCTGAAAATACCTCGAACTGCTCACCGTATAAATAGTGGCGTCAAGCCTTCAAGACAAAGATAATGGCCGCCAACTTCATGTCATGTGTGGGGTAATTCTGCTCGTCGTTCTTTAACTACCAAAACCATAAGCCACCATCCTCCCAGACTGCATCAATACACAACCGAGTCCGTCCTTCGAGGCATCACAATATACTGTGTACCTCTGTCTCCTTTTCAAAACTATCAAAATAGGAGCTGATGTAAGCCTCCTCTTCAACTCCTGGAATGCCTTCTCACAAGTCTTATTCCACTCAAACTTGACCTCCTTCCGGGTCAACTTGCTCATAGGAGCAGCTAATCGACTGACTTCGGCCTCCTCTAATTTATAACTGCTTCCACCTTTCTCAAGTCCATGGATACACCTGAAACCGACACTACATGTCCCAAAAATTTCACCTTAGTAAGCCAAAATTCACACTTGCTGAACTTGGTGTACAACTGATGATCTCTCAACATCTGGAGAACAATCCTTAAGTGATCCTCATGCTCCTCCTTAGACTTGGAGTAGATCAAGATGTCATCAACAAAGACTAAAATAAACTGATCTAGGTAGGGCTGAAACACCCTATGCATGAGATCTATGAATGCTACTAGAGCATTCGTCAATCTGAAAGGCATGACTGTAAATTCAAAATGCCCATACTACGTCCGAAACACCATCTTAGGGATATCTGCCTCCCTAACCCTCAACTGATGGTAACCGGTGCGGAGATCTATCTTAGAGTAGATCCGCGCTCCTCTTAGCTGATCAATTTTTTGGCAATTCCCTACTTTCCTGTTTCTTTTCTTTCTCGGTTGTTTCCACCGACCTTTTTTTTTTGTCAGTAGCTACCATCGTCTTTTCTATTTCTCTTGCTTTTCTGTATCATACTGATTTATGAGATGGTGCAAAAAAATTAGATAACAAGGTATGTCAAGTATATTCTCCTATGGCTCGGTTATCATATGGGTTTCTTGAAGAAGAAATCATTTATTGAAGGCTCAAAATGGCTAACTAGGGATATAATTTCGTAGAAGCAATGGCTAAGGCTCAAAATCAAATCAAAGATGGCTCAAAATCCTTTCTCAAGTATGTGCCCATGTATGTATCGTATGCAAAGGTTCCTTGTGGGATATGTCAATAGATCACTTTAGTTGCATTAATCAAAGCAAGTTTAATGAGATTATTCAAAAATTGAAAGTGAAAGAGCTTACTTGAGTAAATGTAGATTGTCTCTCAGAAAGCATCGAAAGACTCAAAATTTACCATGGTATTCTGCGTTATCTCCACTAGTTATGTCAGATTTTTGAAGAATGTCAGTTATATATCAATTCTATTTTCAAGTTTGGTCATTCTGTATCTTAAGAATAACAAATACCAATGTACATTGGACATTTAAGCATAGAGAAAATACCATTTTTCAAGCAAATGCGGTTTTTTTTTTGCACTCAAATAAAAATCAAAATTATTTACATACACATTTATCTATGAAAATTGAAAGAAGACTAAATGCACCACATTGAACTTCGAAAACTATGGCGTCTCAGGATAAGTCCTACCCACGCAATAGGTTGGCATTTTAGGACATTCCTTACTCGGCCCACATCTTTATTTCAACAAAAAGACTTTATACATAAACAAATATTTACACAAAAAAAATTCGGATCATTAACCTTCATCCCCAAAACACGTTTTTTCACATCTTTGTTATTATTAGTCAAAATTTAATTGAGTCATCGCTTGTGTCTATGTCATTATTAGTGACCCTTCCAACTTCTTATCGCACATAACGTGTAAGTCCTGGACTGGTATAAGATGGCGTGTCAGGAAAATCCTTACTCTGCCCATACACTATCCAATTTAATCGATCGATTACACGACCCAAAATTGGTTCAGAACATTGATTGTATTTCTTCATGTGAAAACATCTTTCACATTGTTTACAAGCACCCAATCATTTGGCATGACGATGTTTGGCAAAAGTGCTTCTGCCACACAATGGTTTTACTTGTGCTTCTCGGATTTCAATTTTTCTCACAACTATTGCTTTTTTCATGATCACAGCATGCACATCAGATCGAAAAGTGCATAGAACTCCCAGACTAAACCAAAAAAGTTTTACATCCATACTTTCTATGTTTTAATACTCACTATCTAGTTCTTTAACGTCTATCAGTCACAAAGACGATTGAAGCTATGTTCGATATGATTATGAAATATAAGCAAAAATACTCTAAAAATACACAATCTAGAATAAAATATATATTTTTTAATATTAAACTATAACAAACTGGAACCAAAATTAGAACAAACTTGAACTGTAGATCACAGCCCCCAATCTAAACCAAACATTGTCCCTAATGTTTCAAATTTACCGATTTTTGGAGTTTGAAAATGAGGTTGTAGGGTAGAAATCTGTTCAGCTGCCGAAACCGACAAACCAACCACAATAATTAGTTAACTCGAGGGAGATCTGGGTTAGGCTAAAAACCCCTCACCCTAAGTGCGAGCAAAAGAAGAGCACCCATACACAAATACAAACATATAAGACAAATTATTAAACAAAGGACTGGGTCGTCGACGTATATGGTCATGGATTTGCAGGGGGTGGGTTATTTTTACAGAGAACGATGAAGATGAAGAAGAAGAAAAGAAGAAGGGAAGAAGAAGGGGGAGACCAACACCGGTGGATGGGGGAAAAGAGGAAAAAAAATGTTGAAGGCCTTATAAAGGCATCCCAGTTTTTATTTATTTATTTATTATTTTTTTTATTGGTACCAGATTCGTTTGAGTGTCTGCAGGCACGAATATCTACGTAGAATATTCCCACAAACATTGGATATTCCCATAAACATTGGTGTAAGATGCAAAAAGTACAACCTCAATCCCCAACCTGATTTATGCATTGTCCTCAATGAAACAAAAAATGTATGATATTTAATGACGGACAGTAAAAGATTACTAGGGTTAGAGAATACCTCGCACTTGAGCTTTGAAAAAAACACCAATATCTACGACTAAAAAGAATAAAAATTATACGATAAAAGAACATAATTAGCAAGGAATAAAAATAAAGTAAGTAAATAAAAGCTGTACATTGAAAGGCAGAAAAAACTAGTTATTCCTTCACACCTTTCGGATATACTGGATCCATTAAATTCTCCTCCATCACTTGTTCTTCAAAGCCCCCGAAAAATGGCTTAAATCTTTGGCCATTGACTTTGAATGTCTGGCCATTTTCGGGATTTTGGACCTCCACAGCTCTATTGGGGGTAGGCCACCTTGACAAGAAAGGGGTCATCCCAACGGGATCAGAGTTTGCCTTGGAAAATGGAGAGGCGAGAATTGTATAAGAGCACTTTTTTTCCGGGCTCAAATGATTTCCTCACGATGGAGTTCTCATGAAAGATTTTGGCCCGTTCTTTTGAGATTTTGGAGCTCTCATATGCATCTCGTCGAATCTCTTCCAACTCATTCAGCTCTAACTTCCTATGATCACCAGTCATTCTCAAATTAAAATTTAAAGTCTTAATGGCCCAATAGGCTAGTGTTCCATTTCGACTGGCAGGTGGCAAGCCTTTCCATAGACAAACTGGTAGGGAGACATGCCTAAAATAGTTTTAAAGGAAGTGCGGTATGCCCAGAGGGCATCGGTCAATCTATTGGACCAATCCTTCTTGTTTGGGTTAACCGTTTTTTCTAGAATGTTCTTGATCTCCCTATTGGCTAGCTCTGCTTGGTCATTTGTTTGTGGGTGATAGACAATGGATACTTTGTGAGTGACGCCATATTTGAACATTAAAGATACAAATGGCCTATTACAGAAATGTGATCCACCATCACTTATTATTGTATGAGGCATCCCAAACCTCGAAAAGATGTTCTCCTGAGAAACTTGACTACGAATCGGTGGTCATTAGTCTTGGTCGGGATAGCCTCCACCCATTTGGACACGTAGTCTACTACTAGGAGGATGTACAAATAACCAAATGACATAGGGAAAGGACCCATGAAGTTGATGCCCTAACAGTTGAATATTTCTATGACAAGTATTGGTGAAAGGGGCATCATGTTTCTTTGGGTCACACCACCCAACCGTTGGCATCTGTCGCATCCCTTACAAAACGAAACACAATCTTTGATAAGAGAGGCCCAGTAAAAACCTGATTGAAGAATTTTGGCCGAAGTCTTTTTCGCTGAGAAATGTCCACCGCAAGCTTGTGAATGGAAAAATGCAATGACGTCTCGCTGTTAATTTTCAAGTACGCATCTCCTCATGATTTGGTCGGGGCAGTACTTGAACAAATACAGGTTGTCAAAGTAGAAGTACTTCACATCTGCCATAAATCGTCTTCGATCTTCTGGGCTCCATTGCGGTGGTATCTGTCTTGTTGTAAGATAATTACATATATCAGCATACCAAGGACATATAGAATGAATTGAAAGCAAATGCTCATCAGGAGAAAAGTCAGGGATAGGAATGTGCTCATCCGCCTCTTGCACCACAAGCCGGAATAGATGATCCGCCAGCACGTTCTCAACTCCTTTCTTGTCCTTGATCGTCAAGTCAAATTCTTATAGGAGGAGTATCCACCAAATGAGTCTCAATTTTGCATTCTGCTTAGACAACAAATACTTCAAAGTAGAGTGATCAGTAAAGACAACAATAGGCGAACCAATGATGTAAGAATGAAATTTATCTAAGGCAAATACTACTGCTAGCAACTCTTTCTTGGTGGTAGTGTAATTCATCTAAGCCTCATTAAGTGTTTTGCTAGGATAGTGTATCACATATGGTCTATTTTCCTCCCTCTGACCGAGCACTGCGCCGACCACGTAATCACTCACGTCACACATAAGCTCAAAAGGTAGATCCCAATTGGGTGGTCACATGATCGGAGGTGTGACTAGCATGTTTTTAAGTTTTTTAAAAGATGTCTCACAATCATCCGACCACTCAAATGGGACCTCTTTAGACAACAGGTTGGTCAATGGTCGGGCCAATGCACTGAAATTATTTATGAATCAACGACAAAAACCTGCATGGCCCAAAAATAACCGGATGCCTTTGATGGCTCTTGGCATGGGTAGGTTGGAGATGGCCTCCACCTTGGATTTATCGACTTTAATACCCCTTGCCAAAACTATATGGCCAAGCAAAATTCCTTTCGTCACCATAAAGTGACACTTTTCCCAATTGAAGACTAGATTCTTCTCCTCACATCTTGTTAGAACTTTCTCCAAGTTTTCCAAACATCCCTCGAATGAATCTCCAAACACTGAAAAGTCATCCATAAAGACCTCCACTATCTTTTCCACCATGTTACTGAAAATCCCTCTCATATAGCATTGAAAAGTCCTCAAAGCATTGCACAGTCCAAATGGCATGCGGTGGTAGGCAAAGGTACCATAGGGGCACGTGAAGGTGGTCTTCTCTTGATCCTTCAAAGTAATCTTGATCTGATTATAGCCAGAGTATCCATCTAAAAAATAGTAGAATAGATGCTTCGCTACTCATTCTAGAACGTGATCGAGGAATGGCAATGGGAAGTGGTCTTTTCTAGTGCAAGCATTCAGTTTTCAGTAATCAATGCACACCCTCCATCCAATGATCACTCTTGTAGGTATAAGCTTATTCTCATCATTCTCAACCATTGTAACTCTGGTTTTCTTAGATACTACTTGCGTGGGGCTAACCCACTAACTATTGGCAATTGGAAAAATGATCCCCACATCAAGTAGTTTCAAAACCTCATCCCTCACCACCTCCTTCATGATAGGATTCAACCGTCTTTGTGGTTGTCGAAAAGGTTTGGAATCCTCCTTAAGATAAATGTGGTGGGTGCAAATGAGAGGGCTTATCCCCTTGATATCCACAATGGTCCACCCAATTGCTCCTTTATGCTTTCTTAATACGTCCAAGAGTTCTTTTTCTTGTTCCATGCTCAATGTAAAGCTAATGACTATTGGAAATGTTTCACCTTCCCCAAGATAGGCGCACATCAAATGGGAGGGCAAGGGCTTCAACTCCAAGTTGGGCTTTTGTTCATCCGACGAAAAAATTTTCTTTTCTCGATGGGGTAACTCTTTGAATGTAGGGATCCACCTTTCCATCCATTTCAAATCTTCTACCTCCTCTTGCTCATCATAATTCTCAAGATCCATAATTCCTTCTTCCTTAAATTTCAACTTCCCCTCCAACTCCAATTGCTCCTTAACTAAAGTGTTGATTCTATTGACCTCACTTACTTCCTCATCATCATCCGATTGTTTTGCTAAGTTGAATACATTGAGCTCCATTATCATATTCCCAAATGCCAACTTCATTAGACCATTTCTGTAATTTATAACGGTATTAGATGTAGCAAGGAAGGGTCTTCCAAGTATTACGGATATTTGGGAGCTAAGGTTTGCAACAGGGTGTGTATCAAGCACAATGAAATCGACAGGGAAGTAAAATTTATCAATTTGAACTAAGACATCCTCAACTACTCCCCTTGGTGTACGGACAGTACGATCCGCCAATTGAAGCGTGATTGAGGTGGGCTTCAACTCCTCAAGCTGCAACTGTTGGTACACCGAGTAGGGGAAAAGATTCAACTCCCCAAATCGAGGAGTGCTTGCTCCACTCGACAATTTCTAATGGTAATGGCTATGGTTGGGCAACCAAAATCTTTGAATTTGGGAGGAGTGCTGGTCCTCAATATTGAGCTCACTTGCTCGATGAGGAGTGCTTTCTTGTGGACATTTAGTTTCCTCTTCACTGTGCATAAGTCCTTCAAAATCTTAGCACATGATGGAATTTTCTTGATGACGTCGAGGAGTGGAATGTTAATCTTCTCCTGCCTAAACATTTCCAAAATATCAGCTTAATTAGCCACCTTAACAGGTGGCTTCAAACGATGCGAGAAAGGGGCAGGCATGGGAGGAATAAACACACAATCATCAATTAATTTTTCTTTCTCAACAACCTCTCTTTCTTTCTCTTTACTCACCTCACCCTTGTCGGCATCACCCAAGATATTTTTTCCTTTTGGCAATGTGGTCTTGGGTGAGACCGTTGCCAAAATGGTTTTTTCAAATTCTTTGTCACTACGGAGGGTGGTGACAACTTTGAGTTGCTCGCAACTTTCTCTCGAAGGTTTCGATGACTCAACAAAGTGCTGACCCCCAGGGTTCTCTTATGGTTGAGTGGGGAACTTCCCCTTTTCTTATTAAGATGCCCCTATGGAGTCTGTTAACTTTGTAAGTTGGGCTCTTATATCATTGATGGTGGTGGCATTTTGGTTATTGATGGCAGTTTGGCTTTGAATGAAGGAATGGACCATATCCTCCAAATTCCTTTTGTGAGGAGGTTGGTATGTGGATGGATAGGACAGTCCATGAGAAAAATTTTGTGCTGACGAGTTTGACTGATACCCTTGTGGATTGGTCCTTGGGTATTGAGAGCTAGATGCTTGCCCTTGGTCATGGTATTGGTTTTGCTTGGGAGGCATAGGAGATGCATATGCACTTGAACCATGAGGAATGGTGTTCTCATTTCTCCAACTAAAATTTGGGTGATTACTCCAACCCGGATTATAAGTATTCGAATTGGGAGAAAATGATTGCCTCATTTGGTTGAAGACATGGGCTTGTTCATGGTACGCTTGGTTGAAGGCATGGAATGTTTGGGCAATCCGATAGGGAATTCTCCATACATTCATAAATTGAATAACCCTCCTCAGTTCGTGACACATTAGACACCTCATGTCTCTTATTGACTTCAAGACTCTTAACTTTCCTTGACAATTTAACAATTTTTGAAAATAAGTCTTCGTGGTCTCTCAAGTCGTATATCCCTCCCCCTTGTGGTTGACTACTACCTGAAGAAGTCCTAGGTACATCATTAGGATCCCTATTTTCCCAAGATTGTGCATTCTGGGCCAATGTGCTAAAGTAATCAAGGGCCTCATCAGGGTCTTTATTCAAGAATTCACCATTGCACATCATGTCAATGAATTGTCTATGGGTTGGTGTGATTCTTTCGTAGAAGAAACTTACCAGTTGCCACGATTCAAATCCATGATGTGGAATGGATTGTAGCAACTCCTTGTAATGATCCCAGCATTGATAGAATTGCTCATTGGGCTTCTCAGAAAAGTTTTGAATTTCTTTTTTCAAAGCAGTGGTTCTATGAACCGAAAAAAGAATTATTCAAAAATTTAGAATTCATTTAAGCCCAAGAGGTAATGGATCGAGGTTGCATGGCATCAAACCATGATTTGGCTTTATCTCTGAGGGAGAAGGGAAACAATTTCAATCGAGCTATGTCCTCCATAGCATAGTTAGCATTGAAGGTTGTAACCATATCCTCAAAATTCTTTAGGTGCACATAGGGGTTTTCCCTTTCAATTCCATGGAATAAAGGAAGTAGTTGCAACATCCCCCACTTAACTTAGAAGAGCTGAGCTTGGACCAGTAAGAGGATGTATGAGGCTGTGGTGCTACAGGTTGGTTGAAGAAAATCCTTCATAGACCTCGTCGAAGGATCCATTTGGATGTTATTCCCTTCATTCACTGGAGGGGAAAATTGCATTTGTGGATTAGGCATTCTAGGTTCGGGCATTCCCTTACCCCTTTGAACATTTGGATTGGCACCAACATTTTCAAAATTATCGCCTACATCCTCAGGTGGGTTTTGGTCAATATTCATGTTGGGGCCTAAGAATTGTCTAACCAATCGATTTTGTTCATTTCATCCCTACAAGCAACAAATTATCTACAAGTGAAATTATACACAGCAAAAAAATATACACAGAACAATGTACCTCAGCCCATGATGAAAATCATGGGACTTAATTTCGTTGTCTAGAAATCGCCTTCTTGATTCGGCACTTGCCTTCCCCGGCAACGGGGCCAAAAATACTTGAATTATTTTCGTGCTGTTCCTAACCTCTTAACATCTTCCTCAGCGTATGTATGGTGTGTATGAGGGGGAGTGTCACTCTCCCTTGGGATGATGTCAAAAGAAAGGGCAAAGGAACGGTGGAATATGAAATGTACAAAATGTGTGTGCGTGTGAACAAAAGTGCTCCCCAAGCGCAAGGAGTCTTTTGAGTGTCGTGTTTTACTTGGAAAAGTATTCCAAGGTTGTCTCCTCAGGGAAGGATGTGAATTTTTTTGAAAGTGATTTTGATGAAAAGAAAGTGCAAAATCTTTTGTAGTTTGGAGTTGGTTTGTGATGAAATTGAAATGGGAAACAAGTGTTGGCTAATCTGAAGGGTTCACTCCAATGGAAATGTCAAGTCAACCCGAAACCTTCCTCCACTGGTGCATAGATGAACGGTTGATTCATGGAAAACGAGGGACAAGATGGAAGTGAGGATCCAAGTATAACCCGTGACAAGTCTACGGGATATGAAAGACTCACACCATGTCTTCAATCAACCCAGTCAAACCGAACCAACGTATACCGAGGGGAGGAAAGAAGATGGGTTGAAATGGCATAACCAAGAGGAGGCCTCCCTTGGATTAGCCAACTTAAAGACTTAGCTACTCATGCTTAAAGTAAAGAAAACAATGTAATGGAAAGACATTATAAAGAAATGCAGATTGAAGCTAAATATAAATGAAATGCACAAATATAACTTCCAAATAATTATACATTTCCTTCACCTCTTACTAAAGATTGGATGAGAAACTACTCACTCTTCATGGCTCTGGTAAAGCTAGAAAAGTGAGTGATGCTCATCCCTCCAAGTAGAGGAGTTACAAGGTAAAACACTTTACACAAGGAGCCGATCTTCGACAAAGAATGAGTGAATCACGTTCCACCCTTCATGGCTTTGGTAAGCTCTAGAAAAGTGGAAAAGTTTCCCTCCTTTAAGGGAAGAAGTAAGCTCAACAATGGAAGTAAAAGAAAGCAATAATACAATAAAAGAAAGCAATAATACAATAAAGGAAAGCAATACTTGAAGTAAAGGAAGCAATAAATTAAAAGAAAGCAATAATACAATAAAAAAAAAAGCAATACTTAAAAAAAGCAATAATACAATAAAAGAAAACAATACTTAAAGAAAGCAATAAGCAATAAGAAAACCAATAATTTTGGAGGGTTTTTCACTACCAAAAGATGAATGAATTACAAGTTCTAAGGGGTGGTATTTATAGGCAACAAGGGAGGGTGAAAGTCTTGTTTGGCGGCTTGAAATTATACTTAGATCCCCCTCTGTTTTGAGCTTTGATAATTGGCACCCTATAGTTTGCAACTTTGAGAATTGGCTCTGGAGTATTTTGTAGGTTTGACAAAATTGGCTCCCCAGTAGTTTGTAGCTTTGACGCACTAAACCCTGAAAAGTGCAACAATCAATGCATTATCCTTAATTCACACACTAACCCTAATTTGGCTTATTTTGACTAGTTTAACTTTATTTAACTAACACAATTGACCTATTAACTAAATTAAATTATGTCTTAATTAGGGTTAATCACGTACGTGTACCCCTCGTCGCGTAGACCAATTTTAACTTTTGGTCCAATAGATTCCGGCCGATGGAACTTCGAAAATTGGAGAAGGAAGCTTGAAAATTTTATTTTTCCCTATTCTCTGTCTTTTCTCTCTTCCAACATGTGGTGTGCTGAACAAGGGTTAGAAAATATCTTATTTTTCAGATATTTTGCCCTATTTATATTTTTTAATTCTGCGGTCCACATCGCCCCGCTCATTTATCACTTTCGAGTCCGTTTTTAACTCAAAACGACTTAATTAAATTATAGTTTGAGTTCAAATTAATTTTATTTGAGCTTTTACTCAATTATAGGAAAATTTCATAATTTTTGTTTTTGGGGACCTTTTAAAGTTCATTCGTCACCCAATTATTTCGAAAAACGTGTAAAATCTGTCTATCTCAGAATTCGATAAAATTTGACGTGATAACTCAATTTTGCGATACGAATTCAATGGTGAGGTCTATTGCATCATCCGAGATTTAGAAAAATATTGAGTTTAAACCCGCTTTATAGTGACAAATTACCATTTTGCCCTTTTTCGGAAAAAGTTCAAATTTATCCGAGTTTCACATTATTGGCCTAAAATATGAGAAATTAAAAGGATTAACTTTCTTTGGAATAAGAGACAATAGAACAGAATTAACTGATCTAGGAATCACTCCACATTGTAGAAAGAAGTTAGCTGCAACTAGTAAATCCTGCTTAATGATATCCCAAGCCGGTTGAAAAAATTTACCAGAGAATCCATCCAGACCTGGAGCACTATGAACTGACATACCCAATACCACATCTTTAAGCTCTTCTAAAGAGACCGGAGCAATAAGCATGGCATTATCATCATCTGTGACTAAGGCCGGGATAACTGAAAATAAATCCTCCTCTAATTGTTGAACTTCAGATGTATATAGTGCATAAAAGAAATCCTCAGCAATGTGTGCAATCTCATTCTCTTCGTCCACCAAATCACCTTGAGCATTCTTGATTCTAGCTATTATATTTCTACAAGTTCTCCCTTTCGCAACTACATGATATAGTCTCGTGTTTCTCTCCCCCTTCACATTCCATTGCATATTAGCTTTTTGTCTCAAAAAGATTTCTTCTATTTTGAGTGCCTTATCAAGCTCATCTTTCGCAGCCTCCATGAGCAAAACATTAGATTTAGAGTCACTATTCTCCACCTCAATCTCCACTTGCAACAAAATCTGCTCACATTTCTTGATATTCTAAAAACATTCCCAAATGATTCTTTATTCCAAGCCTTCAATTTAAACTTCAAAAACTTTAGCTTCAAAAATAAATTCTCAAGTGGGTTATGTGAGTAATAACCCACCCAAGCAGATTGCACCAAAAGAAGGAAACCCACATGTTCTGTCCACATATCCATAAATTTAAAATAAGATAACCTTGTAGGGCCAACCGTTATAGAACACTTAATAATCAATAGACAATGATCAGAAGAACCTCTAACACCATGTTCCACAGTAGTTGTATGAAAATTTTCACTCCACTCTAGATTAATTAATGCCCTATCCAATCGTTGCCACATTCTTGTCAACCAATGATGACCATTACACCATGTAAAAGTGGTACTAGTATGACCACAATCTTGTAAACCCAGGGAATCTAACAAATAAATTCATTCATAATAGATAGGCTAGGAGTGGCACCTCCTTTCCTTTCTGATGAAGATATGATCGTGTTAAAATCCCCAACTATCATCTAAGGCTCATTTAAAGGAGACAAATCAGCTAGGTAAGCCCATAAGGCCTTCTGAGAATGTGATCACACTTTGCATAAACAAATGAAACTAAAATTAGGGCAAGACCCATAAAATAAATCCTAACTATTAAAGCTTGCTCATAAACTGCAAAAGTTTCTATCCGCACCCTATGATCCCATAAAATCCAAATATGCTTTTTCAGCCAATGAATTCGCTGAAAAGGAAGTAAAACCCAAGCTAAGACAAAGATCTCTAAGTCTGGAAGGCGATAATTTTGGTTCCAAAATTGCAACTAAACTGACATCATTAGCCCTAATCAGCTTCTTGAGCCTTATTCTGGAAGCTTCTTTGTTAGCTCCCCTCACATTCCATAAAATGATATTAATCATTTAAAGGGTGGGGTAGAGAGAGTTGTCTAGACCTCAATCTAGTATTCATACCTGACTGTGTGTCTACACTTCTTTGAATATCATCGTGATGCTCTCCTGGGCCTTGATCAGAAGAACGTGGCTGAACATAATCTTGAGACTGTTCCTATGTGCTTTAGTCAGAATCTGAATCATGTATATCCAGATGAACATGAAAGTTAATGTCATTATCCTAGTAAAATCCTTTATCTGGGGGTTCTTTCTTGCACATTAAACCCATCTCATCATCTAAGGAGACCTCACCACCCTCTCGACAAGTATATTGATGATCCACCAGAAAAGTCGAAGATAAACACTAATCCTCTAGTTGACAAAGCCCCTCTTTCGAAAGCATGAACTTTGCCAATTCAAGAAGCTCCCTGGGATTCTCATCAAGAGTTTCACCATCGTCTGCAACTGGCCTCTCCACATATGGTAACTTCTTTGATTGGGAAGACTCAATCAATACAGGATTCTGCAAGTTGGTAGTTTCCATATCATTGCCCGAATGTTCTCCAATTTCTAAAACTATTGGGGTAGATTCTAAAATATTATCCACAATATTCACCATATCCTTTTGGAGAGCATTATTAGACCTTCTTTCTACGTTATTTCCTATTTTGCTTGCTTCCTTCTGTTCGGTACTTACTTTCCATACTCCTTGTTTCTGCATTCCTTTTCGTAATTGAAATGTGTCCGGATGTTTCCTGGTTTGGTTGCCAAATTCTAGGATTTGATTCCTTTCCTTTCCTGTGCCCTGAATATTCTTTCCTTTCCTCAAATCAGCAATTTCCTTCTGTGCACCTACTGTGTCATTCACGGGATCACGTGGCGAGAACTTTCCATCTTCAACCTTTGATTGATTCAATGACTTCTTCTTCCTGCATTCAACTTCATTGTGACCTTGCTTCCTGTAACCTTTGCAGAATTTCTTATTCCATTCATATACAATTCACTACCAACGAGCATCTTTATCTCCCATGTCCAACCAGATCCTAGAAGGATTATTTGACAACAAATTTACTTCAACACACACTCGAGCAACTCCAAGTCTTGTTAAAGAGAGTGTAGCTTGGTCATATGCTAAGACCCTTCCAATAGGCTTCATTAACAACTCCAAGAAGGGCTTTTTGAAGAAATTCAATGGCAATCCAAGTAAAGAGATCCACATAGGTACAATGGAAGGCTCTATGCCAAGTACAAAAGCAGGAAACCATTTAAAAAATTTGAACAAATAGTCTTCAATCATGGTGGCATCTTTTAACCAAATCTTCACGTAGTCTTCGTGCTTCTCAAACCTTATCAATATATGTCTGGGATTCATTGAACCTATTTCAAAATCTCCTTTCAATTCCCATTTAGAATGTATTACTTTTCTTATCACTCCCAAACTTGGACGACCATAAGCACATTTGCCTATTAATGCATATTAGAGGGATAGACAAGACTACTATACTTCTTACTTGGTGAAGTAAAAGGCTGGCTCCCCCTCATAAAAACACAACTGGTTTTTCAATCTTGATCACTGGCTTTTCCTCTGAAACAGATTTAGATGGTTGTTTGAAGAGTGAAGCATAGGATGGAGTAGGTTGGAAAGTATTAACAGGCTGTAAATCCGGTGGTTTAGGAGGTATTAAGGATGAACTTGGTGAAGAACTCATGAAAGGGGAAAACTCCTAGAGAGAAATTAGAGCTTTTCTCTCTATTCAAAGGTTACACTATGGATTCCTTCTAACGTGAAACTTTTGCTAATGGTAGATTGTCAAGTTACCGGTGCTTCTTTTGGATGAAATATTGTTCAAAAATTTAATGAATAGGCCTCTACCTATCCGAAAATCGAGCTCAAAGTTTGGGTAATTTTAGTACTTGCATCCAGACGCACCTATGAAAAATTTTCCAATAAGTTTGGGCTATCCAAATGCGTTTTGACTGTCGAGACATGCCTCCTTGGACCTAATGAATGAAATTTTACCAAAAAAGAGTCCTTTTTTGGAAAATATTGGCTCCCAAAACTATTTTAGGTTTATTTATCTCTATTAACAAAATTTTTAATTTCCAATTTATGTAACATAAATTTATCTGTATCATCAATTTATTTTCTAGGATATTGTAGGTAAATTTAATGAATCGGCCTGTACCTATCTGAAAATCAAGCTCAAAGTTTGGGCAATTTCAGTACCCCACGTCCAGATGCACCTATGAAGAATTTTCCAATAAGTTTGAACCGTCCGAATGCATTTTGACCATCGAGACATGCCTCCTTGGACCTAATGAATGAAATTTGACCTAGAAAGACTCTTTTTGGAAAATTATTGCTCCCAAGCCAACCCTAGACCTCCTAGTATATATATTGGACTTCTCTTATGTTGTGGATCATCTTGGATCCCTCTTTCTTAGTCTTGTACATTATTTTTCTTACCTTTTGGAGACTTACAATGTCATGTGAGTAGTTCTCTTTGTACTCTATAGGCAAGGGTATAGATTTGTGATTGTTCTCTTGGATATTATGTTTATTAGAGTTTCACCGAAGGTTGAAGAATGAGATTTTGGAAAAGTGAGGATTCAAGGTCGTTTTGGGTTCTTGGGGCTTCCCAATGTTGTTTTACGCTTCAAGAGGTTGGGGTTCTCCTACTTTGGTTCATTTCCCTCTTGTAGTGTTATATAAAATGTGTGGGTTAAAGGAGAATATGTGTTTCACTCATTTATGCATATGACATGGGTGAAATGGGTATGAAAAATGAGTATGTAATGGGTATGAATAGAATTTCCTAGCTTGAAATTGTGAGGTGGAAATTACTTATTTGGTAATTCCATGGGAAAAGTGATTATATGAGCATGCTATATGTTTTATATTATGCTTTGTGAATGAGGTGAAAGTTCTTGTGTGATAACATGAATTGTTGCCTTGAAGGTGTTTGCCAAAATGTCTATGTGTGGATTAAGTTGTTATAACATGATAATGTGTAACATGCTTAGTAAATGTGTTGGAAAAAAATGTTAATATGTGTTCATTGATATATTGACATTGTAACGATTCATGGGATTTATATGTTTACGATATGAATTGCCATGAGATATGTACATATGTGGTTAACTTGCTCATTTGACATCCATTGCATCTTGGGCATACTATAACATCTCATTCCTAGGCTTAGGCATAAGTGTGGATACGAGTGGCGCATAGTTTCATCAAACACCACGTAGGTGGAAGATGGGTGGGCTCAAAAAAATTGGATTGAATATCTGACTGAGTTGCACGGTTACATGAAAAAGACTTTGGTCGGGGGTAGCAAGTAGGGCAAGACTATCCCTCGGGTGAGAGACCCGGTATTTGGATACGCACTTTCGTTGGTATAAGAGTCCATAAAGTGTGTCGGTGTACGCAGAATCGTTGGTGGAAGTCCATAAATTCTGTGTCGGTTGGGTGACCGTTGGTGTAAGTTCATAAATACCGACCCCAAGAAAGACCCAAAAATTTTAGTTAGTCATTGGGTGTGTAACACAAATGGTGGGGGCTTGAAAAACTCAATTTTGATAATCACTGCATAGCATGGGGTGAAGGTAGATAGCTGGAGCTAGAAAAGCTCGATGTTAATACACATTGGCATGACATGTGTTGAGGAGCCGGGGAAAGGCTCGGGGTTAAAATGCGACAGTGAATCTCATTTCATTCATGGCATGGCATGGTAAGTTCCATGGTAAATTCTAACATGGATTACATAATTCTTACATTGGAATGGATTTTGGTTGTGTTTTGTTGCATAACACATTGCATATACACTTAGGTGGGGAGCAGCCCTTGTAGGAAATTTTCTACTGGGCGTTGGATCACCCTATATGGGAACACATTTCAGGTGCGGGATTCGTACCGGTGGAGGACTCACATTCGAGGCCTCAAAGATGAAGAAAAGCCAGTTTATGGCTTTTGGAAACAAGTTTTGTAAACACTTTTGTTTAAAACCCTTTTGTCATGTCAATGTATGGAATGGGTTGTATTAGACGTTGTATATATTAGATTATATGTGAAAAACATGATTTAATATGTTTTGGATAAAAAATGTAGGTTTTGGAATAGGTTAAAATTGACAACAGGTAAATTGGGCAAAAACTGGACAAAGTGTACCGGTATTGCGTACCGGTACAGTCTGCCAAGAAGAAAAAGCGTATCGGTACTGTCTCCTAAAACCCAAAATTTTTAAATTATTTTGCCATACTTTTGGGCTTTGTCCTTAGTTCCAATGATACAAATGGACATTAAATAAGGTATATTGGACCTTGGTCGGATTAAATGATTATAGGAACAAGGGTAATACATGTGAGTTAAAATTTTAGGTAATGGAATAATAACAGCGTGATGTCGGATCAAGCGACACTCACGGGTAATTCCGCGGGTTGACGGGTGGTCAACGGGTTAAAAAATGACTACCGGTTTTAAGGGCGTCACAACTTGGTATCAGAGCATAGGTATATGGATTACCTAGGGCTTGATGGGCATTGGGTTTAGACCGTTGCATGCATTGTACATTTCATCTTATGTGCTTAAATTGTGTTACATGATTACGTATTATGTGATTATGTGAATGATATACATGGTAAAATGTATATGGAAAGGGATACTAGAGTTAGAAAACATAACCTTGGGGGTCGGAAAAGAAATGAACGGGATAGTTCAAGGTATAAATGTTTACTAGTGGGTGGTATAGACTTTACTAGGGAAACAAGGAGAAAAATCTATTGCTATTTGGCATGTGTGTAGATGGCAACTAGAGGGAGGGGACGTCAAGATGGACGGAACAACCAACCACCACCAGCTTTCGACCAACAAGCCTTTCTGGAGGCTATTAGTGCGGCGGCTGCTACCATTTCACAAGCCAGTGCTACAACCACTACTATTGCATAGACTGGTGCAAGTGGAGGACAAGGAGGCTCAAGTAACCTCCAAAAGTTCAAGGCACACAACTCTGGTCTTTATGGGAGGGGCAGATCCTATGGTAGCTGACCATTGGTTCTAGTAAGTCTAGGAAGTATTGAGGGCTATGGAGATCACCTCCGACGCCACCAAGATAACCCTAGCTACATTTCAGCTAGAGGGGGAATCCCAATTGTGGTGAGATTGGGTGAAGGACTCCAAGAACTTGGAGGCTATGACTTGGGTAGAGTTCAAAGAACTCTTCATGGGCCATTGAGACAAGGGACGATAACGGTGATGGAATATGTGGCTAAATTCACGGAATTAGCACGTTTCGTCGATAATTATGTGGCCAAGGTGAGAAAGTTCGAGGATGGTTTAAAGTTGTCCATCCGAGGTAAGATTGTGGGTCTTCTATTGCAAGACTTGGACTCGATGGTGACCACAGCTATAGCCATTGAGAGAGAGATTGAGGACGCAAGGAGCATCTGAGAGTCAGGTGCCAAGTATAAGAAGAAGGAGGGTCAATCCTTTTCTTCTAGCTCAAGAAAGAGGCAAAGAACTTCTACTCCTCAGGGACAGGGCTGTGGTTATCAAGGCCAAGGCTAGGGTCAATCCTCCCAAGGTGGGAGAAATCAGCGAACTACATATCAGACAGGGCAGAGGACATATTTTCATTGCCACCAGCTGGGTCACATGTAGCGGGATTGTCCCCCGAGGTAGGGATCCCAAGGCTATGGCTCATCTTAGTCCCAGACTTCGGTGGGACAACCACAGACACAGTACATTCCTCCCTACCCCACCATGGGTCAGGGGAACCAGTACTAGTTATAGGGTGCCACTCAGGCCCCTACTACTTCACATGTGGGGATTCTGCAAGCAGGCTAGATGGGCCTAGGCATGGGTCGAGGCTGAGGCCAGGGCTCACAAGCCGGGACATCAGGGACCCAAAGGCGTGTCTACGCCACGGTGCCACAGACTGAGCTGGCAAATTCGTCGATAATACAGGGTACATTCCTACTTTCTCGTTTATGGGCTAGAGTATTATTTGATTCTGGTGCATCGCATTCTTATTGTTGCATCACGTGTAAAAGACTTGGGCTTAGAGGTTGAGACCTTGGAAAAGCCATTGCATGTGAATTCTCCTCTAGGAGCTAGGGTGAAAGTTGATTAGATATGTCGGGACTGTGAGTTAGAGATCTCAAGAATTCTACTCACTGTGGACCTTAGGGTTATGGATATGTCGGAGTTTGATGTGATCCTCGGAATAGATTGGTTAATGGCACATCGGGTCGTCATTGATTGTGATAGGAAAAGGGTCACTGCTTACACACCTGATGGTGTATGTATCAAGTTTCAAGGGGAAAAACATGATGCTTTACCCCAAGCCGTGTATAATTCTAGATGACACAGACAATTAATGGGTTGGCTTGTAAGCCTTACCTAGAGGACGAGGTGAGATAGGAGTTGGGTCTACCTTGGGTGGTATGTGAGTATGAGGATGTCTTTTCGGACGAACTACCAGGATTACCTCCACATAGAGATGTAGTCTTCAACATTGAGTTACATCCCAGTACGTCGCCTATTTCTATGACTCCGCATAGGATGGCACCAACCGAGTTATAGGAACTCAAGGTCCAGTTACAAGAATTATTGGACAAGGGCTTTATTAGGCCGAACACTTCACCTTAGGACGCTCCGGTGTTGTTTGCCAAGAAGAAGGATAAGACCCTTCGGTTGTGTATAGATTATCGGCAGTTGAACAGGGTCACTATCAAGAATAGATATCCCTTGCCAAGGATTGACGACTTGCTTGATCAACTGAGAGGGGCGTGAGTCTACTCCAAGATAGATCTCCACATCGATTACCAGCAGTTGAGGGTTAGGGAGGCTGATATCCCTAAGATGACATTTCGGACGCGGTATGGGCATTTCAAGTTTATAGTCATGCCTTTCGGATTGACAAATGCTCCAATGGCATTCATGGATCTCATGCATAGAGTGTTTTAACCCTATCTTGATCAGTTTGTCATGGTCTTTATTGACAATATTTTGATCTACTCCAAGTCTGAGGAGGAGCATGAGGGTCACTTGAGGGTTGTTCTCCAGATGTTGAAAGATCATCAGTTGTACGCCAAGTTCAGCAAGTGTGAATTTTGGCTAACTGAGGTGATGTTTTTGGGACCCGTAGTGTCAGCTTCGGGTGTATCCGTGGACCCAGAGAAGGTTGAAGTAGTGATGAATTGGGAGAGGCCAAAGTCAATCTTCTAGATAAGCAATTTCTTGGGATTGGTGGGGTACTATGGGATGTTCATTGAGGACTTCTCTCCTATGACCAAGTTGACCCGGAAGGAGGTCAAGTTTGAGTGGAATGATACTTGTGAGAAGGCATTCTAGGAGTTGAAGAGGAGGCTTATGTCAGCTCCTATTCTGATAGTTCTGGAAAGGGGACAGAGGTACACAGTTTATTGTGATGCCTCGAAGGACAGACTTGGATGCGTTTTGATGCAGTCTGAGAGGGTGGTAGCTTATGGTTCTCAACAATTAAAGAATCATGAGCAGAATTATCCTACGCACGACATGGAGTTGGCGGCCATTGTCTTTGCTTTGAAGGCTTGGCGCCATTACCTATATGGTAAACAGTTTGAGGTATTTTTAGACCATAAAAGTCTAAAATATATCTTCACACAGCGGGACCTCAACATGAGGCAAAGTAGGTGGATGGAGTTTCTTAAGGACTACGATTTCACCTTGCATTACCATCCCGGTAAGACAAATATGGTGGCTGATGTACTCAGTTGGAAGTCGCGAGGAGTCTTAGTTAGTGTGACTTCTAGGGAGTGGCAGATGCTCGAGACTGTGGGACAGTTCAGGCTATGATACATGGGTCAGGCTCAGGGTGTTTTAGGGAGCTTGGTGGCTACACCGTCCCTACTGAGCAGGGTGATAGAGTCCCAGGGAATCGATGCAGAGTTATTATCCATCAGGGACCGAGTATAGGCGGGTTCCGGTGACGAGGTCTGGACCATTCACTCGGATGGTGGTCTTCGATTTAGGGGGAGGATTGTGGTTCCCCAGTCGACAGAGCTCAAAGAGGAGATTCTCAGGGAGTTCCATTGTTCTCGATTTGCTGTACATCCAGGTGGCACGAAGATGTACCATGATCTTCGTCGCCAGTATTATTAGAGCGGGAAGAAGAAAGATGTTGGGAATTTTGTTAGCCGATGTCTCACGTGTCAACAGGTTAAGGCCGAGCATCAAAGACCAGTGGGATGACTCCAGCCTTTGGAGGTAGCTGAGTGAAAGTGGGAGTATGTCACGATGGATTTTGTGACTCACTTGCCACTGACATCGCGGGGACATGACGCGATGTAGGTGATAATGGACCGACTTACCAAGTCGGCACATTTTCTGGCTGTGCGAATGACCTTCACACTAGAGGAATTCTGCAGGTTGTATATACAGGAAATTGTCCGGTTACATGGGGTGCCCGTATCTATAGTATCAGATCGGGATTCCAGGTTTACGACTCATTTTTGGGAGAGTTTTCAGCGAGCTATGGGGACACAATTGATGATGAGCACTGTTTTTCATCCACAGACGGACGGTCATTCTGAGAGGACTATCCAGACGTTAGAGGACATGCTATGGGCATGCGTCCTAGATCTCAAGGGTAGTTGGGAAGATCACTTGCCCTTGGCAGAGTTCGCCTACAACAATAGTTATCAGGTGAGCATACAAATGACACCTTATGAGACATTGTATGGGAGGCCTTGTCGATCTCTGGTTTCTTGGACGGAGGTGGGAGAGAGACCCTCTACGAGTCCAAATTTGATCAGAGACACCTCAGAGAAGGTGGATTTGATACGGAAGCGTCTTCTTACGGCTTAGAGCCGATAGAAGAGCTATGTCGACAAACGGCGACGACCTCTAGAGTTTGAGGTGGGAGATCATGTCTTCTTGAAGGTGATGCCTAAAAGAGGAGTGGTCAGGTTTGGTAAGCGGGAAAAGTTATCGTCGAGGTACATTGAGCCATTCGAGGTACTTGAGAAGGTTGGTGCAGTTGCTTATCGGTTGGCGTTACCGCCAAATCTATCGGGTGTTCACGCGGTGTTTCATGTCTTTATGCTCCAGAAGTATACTCTAGATCTGACACATGTAGTGGATTGGGGTGAGATGATTGTTGATACGGATGGGACCTTTGACGAGGGACCGGTGCGTATCATGGATATCCGGGAGGAGCTTTTGCGAGGCAAGACCGTGGGGCTAGTAAAGGTGGTGTGGTAGCACCGAGGCATGGAGGAGGCGACATGGGAGCGTGAGGACACTATACGTACCAACTATCTATTCCTGTTCGAGGATGGAGATACAAATTTTATGATTTTATGTATAAATTCATTGTGCCATAAGCATGTAGCTAAGTGTATATGTGCGTGTGTGAATTTCGGGGACGAAATTCTTTTAAGGGAGGAAAAATGTAAAGCCTGATAAATTTAAACTTTTGTAAATAAGGGCAAAATGATAATTTTATTGCTGTAGTACGGGTTAAAAACCTGAATGTTTCTAGGTCTCAGATGATGAAATGGACTTCACCGTTGGATTCGTCTTGTAAATCTAGTTATCACGTCAAATTTCATCGAATTTCGAGATAGTCAATTTTTTGCGTTTTACGAGGCGGTCGAGTCACGGATGACCCAAAAATGGAATTTTTTTTGATGAAATTTTAAATTTTGAAAAAAAATTTAAGACAAGTTAAAATAAAAATATTTTGAACTTGGAACGGGTCGAAATTTAATCGTTTCGGAACGAAAACGGACCCGGAGAAAAGAGAGTCGTATGGCACGTTGTGGGCCAAATATTCTAAGAGTATAAATAGGGGAAAAAATCAGATTTTTCCCCTATATCTTCAGCCGGCCATTAATGTTGAGAGGAAGAGAGAGAAAGTGAGGAAAAAACTCTACCTTCTCCCTACGATCTACAAGGCTACGGTGCTCAAATTCACTCAGAGCAAGAACAAAAGTTGCTCTCCTCGCTAAGGGCTACGCGACCACACCAAAAATAACGGGTTTCACCAAAGGTTGAAAATGAGATTTTGGAGAAGTGAGGATTCAAGGTCATTTTGGGTTCTTAGGGCTTCTCAACGTCGTTTTACGCTTCAAGAGATAGGGGTTCTCCTACATTGGTTCATTTTTCACTTATAGTGTTATATAAAATGTGTGGGTTAAATGGGAATATGTATTTCACTCATTTATGCATATGACATGGGTGAAATGGGTATGAAAAATGAGTATGCAATGGGTTGGAATAGAATTTCCTAGCTTGAAATTATGAGGTGGAAATTACTTGTTTGGTAATTCCATGGGAAAAGTGATTATATCAGCATGCTCTATGTTTTATATTATGCTTTATGAATGAGGTGAAAATTCTTGTGTGATAACATGAATTGTTGCCTTGAAGGTGTTTGCCAAAATGTCTATGTGTGGATTAAGTTGTTATAACATGATGATGTGTAACATGCTTAGTAAATGTGTTGGAAATAAATGTTAATATGTGTTCATTGATATATTGACATTGTAATGATTCATGGGATTTATATGCTTACGATATGAATTGTCATGGGATATGTAGATATATGGTTAACTTACTCATTTGGTATCCATTGTATCTTGGGCATACTATAACATCGCATTCATGGGCTTAGGCATGAGTGTGGATACGAGTGGCGCATAGTTTCATTAAACACCACGTAGGCGGACGATGGGTGGTCTCGGAAAAGTTGGATTGAATATCTGACTAAGTCGCACGGTGGCATGAAAAAGACTTGGGTCGGGGTAGCAAGTAGGACTAGACTATCCCTCGGGTGAGAGACCCGGTATTTGGATACGCACTTCTGTTGGTATAAGAGTCCATAAAGTGTGTCGGTGTATGCGGAACCGTTGGTGGAAGTCCATAAATTTCGTGTCGGTTGGGTGACCGTTGGTGTAACTCCATAAATACGCACCCCAAGAAAGACCCAAAAATTTTAGTTAGCCATTGGATGTGCAATACAATTGGTGGGGGCTTGGAGAGCCCAATTTTGATACTCACTGCATAGCATGGGGTGAAGGTAGATAGCCGGAGCTAGAAAATCTCTCGGTGTTAATGCACATTAGCATGGCATGTGTTGAGGAGCCAGTGAAAGGCTCGGGGTTAAAATGCGACAGTGAATCTCATTTCATTCATGGCATGGCATGGTAAGTTCCATGGTAAATTCCAACATGGATTACATAATTCTTGCATTGGAATGAATTTTGGTTGTGTTTTGTTGCATAACACATTGCATATGCACTTAGGTGGGGAGTAGCCCTTATAGGAAATTTTTTACTGGGCGTTGGCTCACTCTATACGGGAACACATTTCAAGTGCGGGGTTCGTACCGGTGGAGGACTCACATTCGGGGCCTCAAAGATGAAGAAAAGCCGGTTTGTGGCTTTTGGAAACAAGTTTTGTAAAACTTTTGTTTAAAACCCTTTTGGCATGTCAATGTATGGAATGAGTTGTATTAGACGTTGTATATATTAGATTATATGTGAAAAACATGATTTAGTATATTTTGGATGAAAAATGTAGGTTTGGGAATGGGTTAAAATCGACAACAGGTGAATTGGGCAAAAACTGGACAAAATGTATTGGTACTGCGTATCAGTATAGTCTGCCCAAAAGGAAAAGCATACCGGTGCTGTCTATCTAGAAGGCAAACCGTACCGGTACTGTCTCCTAAAACCTGAAATTTTTAAATTATTTTGCCATACTTTTGCGCTTTATTTTCCTTAGTTCCAATTATACAAATGGACATTAAATAAGGTATATTGGACCTTGGTTGGATTAAATGATTAAAGGAACAAGAGTAATACATGTGAGTTAAAATTTCAGGTAATGGAATAATAATAGCGTGATGTTGGATCAAGCGACACTCGGGCAATTCCGCAGGGTGACGGGTGGTCAACGGGTTAAATAATGACTCCCGGCTTTAAGGGCGTCACAAATCAATCTTTCTTAACATATATTTTCCGTCATGTGCATAACTAAGTAATTGCACACAATGGCAAAAACATTATGTAGAAGACAAGGTTAAAGAGTTGATGATCGCTAGTGGCAATCTCCTCGACACATAAGACATAGTACGACTGATCATATCATGTACAAAAATTCCACAACATAAATCAAACTCATAAGAATCTTTATTAGGTATTGCAGGGTCAACTACGATGTATACGTTTGCTACGTTATTAAGTAACTGGTAATAGGAGATGAAGTAGAAGAGAAGTTGACACAAACACAAATAAAAGACTTTCGAAGTGAAATGTTGTCAATGTTTCTGAAATCATCAAAATTCCTAGACAGAAGATGATTTCAATTTACAACAAGCATTGAAAGGCAAATTTGGGGACAAATGAATGGTGATGCTTGCTATTTTGGGCATATGCAAACTAAATGTGATTACTGAACCATGAATGTGCCACTTTGACATTGGAATGTGCCACTTTGACATTGAAATGTACACTATGATAAAGAAATGTGCCACTGTGACATTGGAATGTGCCACTGTGACATTGCAATGTACCACTGTGACAAGATGCAATGTACCATTGTGACACTGGACAAAAGACGAATATGACAATTTGATGTTATACTGCATACACAAAACTAACAGAGTTTTGGCACTGTGACAACAATGTCACACACCTTGTGGGAATGAAAATGTTGTACTCACAATGTGGCATCAAATGTCTCAAGTTTTTTGTAACATTGTTACTCAAATGTTGGTGTAAACACTACACTATTTTATGCATAAAGATAGATACGTTGACATTATGACAGCAAAAGTGGGATAACCCATATCTTAATTCTGTTGTCACAAAATTTTACTATTTTTCAATTAAAACTAAAAATAAAAAAACACCAATGACAATGTCATTAATAACTCAAAAAAAAAAAACACAACGGTGCATTACAGGTTTGCTTGTTGTGGCTACCCAAACGCCCACAACAACCACAACGAATCTGCCAAATGATTTCACCCCTCAGCCTGATTCTTTATTTCTTCAGACACCTAGGTTGAGGCTTAGATGATGGTGGCAATATATGAACCATTTCCTGTAAAAAAATATGGATGACCAAGTGTTGGAATTGGGTGAATTGGATCCGCATATAACTTCCTATATGTGCTAACATGAAAATAGTAATCAATAAATTCATATATATTATGTCCACTCTTGCATATCGCTCAAACAACATGTGAACAATGGAATCCATTAATCTACCATTGATAACATGTGCATGTGCCATTCATAACGTCAATAGACACCAACGGGTATGAATTCACTTCATAGACATCATTGTTATAGACGCTTACAGACCAAGATCAGCCTTCATGGAATGCAACACTTATTCTGGAGTCCATATTAGGACATATATTTACATTCCAAATGTCAAAATCTTTCAACCTATATCCCCTCTAGTCTATAATCTGACTCCTTATAATATCAACCATGTTAGTAATAGGTAAATGTCATGCCTTTGAAATCCAAGCATTATAAGACTCTGCAACATTAATAGACATCTTACTAAACCGCTTCCCTTGAAAGTGAGCATTTTTCCAATGTTCAAGTAGAAGATTTGTTAGAAACCTATCAATGTTTTAACCACCTTCTCGACGTTGAGTTTCAATCTTCTCATCAAATAGAGAAATTGTTGGTGCATAAGTACACTCACATAGCAAAAAAAATCATATTATCCCTGATATTATTGGAGAGATGACCTCTACTACATTTGTCCCTCAAATTAGCTCTTAAATGTTGCAAGCAAAATGCATGGTGAGCATTAGGGAAAACCTTCAGCATTGCCTTAAAACAACCAACATTTCGATCGGATACACAACAACTCCCATGCATCACACATGCAACTTATAACATTCTCAAACAGTGAAGACTTAGAAACTTGGATAACTGATGAATCATTACCAAAATGACATAAAAACAAAATCGTATTCTCCATCAAAATTAGTAGAAAAATATATTTGAAACAATCATAACAACATACCAATACTACAACTCATAAACACATCAAAAAATAGACATATAGATTTAAATTTAAAATATCCATGGAAAAACCCAACCATAACGCCAAATGATATTATAAAAGGTGTAGTCCCATACTAGCTCCATTTCTCCAAAGGTTGAAGAAGCCATAAAAGATAAATCACCATGCTGAGATATTTGAATTGTTCAAACTGTAATGCCCCAAAATCCCCCTTGAACGGCATTACTGTCTAAAATCATTCACATCATGAGAGAAACTAATAAAGTTCATAATTAAAGGAAATTTCATTTCATCATCCATAACATTTACAACTTCATTCAAAAGAATATGCCAAGCCATGGTCATTGCATCCAAAAGAATATGCCCAACTATGGCAATTACATCCCAAAATTTAACTGTTATCTTGCAGCAGAATAAGAAAAATATTAACATAAACATTATCTCAAAATAAACCTCCTAGTCTAGGACAAAAAAAGAACAGTTCTAGACATCCCCCTCCGGATCCACATGCCCATCAAGTTGAGTTTACCAAGCTACCTGCTCGTTAACTTTGAGCCCCTCCTCTAAACCAAAATCTGAAAAGAATGCTATTTGTAGGGGGTGAGCACTAAGCTCTATAGAAAAATCCTCTCAAACTCGAACAAGGTTTTAAAAGCATATAAAACACTCGATCTTATTTTACAAATATCATATATAGCTTTTGAAGGAAAACAGAGACATTTCAGTGGATCTCAAGTTTACAAAATAGCAATAATTAAATGAAAAAGTAAAACTAATTTCCAAACAAAATAACAATTCCAACAAGTTACCATTTCCACAATAACCAATTTCAAAATAAACCAATTCCACTGTAAACTCCTTTCCACAATAAACCATAACCAACCATTTGCACAATAAACAATAACCCACAATGTATCTCAGGTATGATGTATGACATCGCATAAATAAACACATCGAGAATATCCTAGCCCCCCACACACACCCAATTCTCGCAAGGATATTCAACTTTAGGAAGGGCGTATACCAATGCATTGGTAGTGACGAATCTAACTCAAGAATAGTATACTAACCCTTAGTCTTGATACCCGTGAGCGAATAGTGATTTGGTTCTCGCACGGCACCAGCCCCACTACGAGTGGTAGAAAAAATTCAAATCCTCACGAAGTAAGAAACGCATCTACCCACTCTACGATACCCGGTCAACAGCCACCCATTGTCATCCAAACATCTACAAGAAATACAATACCCAATCAATTTCTCCAATCCCAAGTAAAATCTAAAATCCCCAAATTTCACATGTATTATTCCAATAGAACAATTTAAAAATATATGCAAGAGATCATCAAAAATACCATTTTATTGTTCAATACCAAACACTAGAGTTTTGAAATAAAGAACAAAGGAAAAATCAAGAGAAAAATTCATTTCTCTTGAAAACAAGAAAAAGAGATTTTATGCCATAGCTTTGTTTAAAACATGGTAATATTTGAAAGAATATGAAGAATTAAGGATTTTCTAACATATAAATAGGAGGTAGATTCAAAACATACATATATATAAACCTTAGTCTCAATGGAAGAGAATAGAAAGAAACTCATACCTTGCTTCCTTAGCTTTTGTGTGAGAACTAGAAGATTTGATCTTTCCCAACTTGAATCAACACTTTAATCTCTTGTTTTTCCCCTTCCTTCTTCCTCTCTAAGCCTCTCTAGAATTAGAATTGATGAAATGGGGTGAAAGTTTGGAGAAAACACCCAAAATAGGCATGGGGCGTGCAGCCCCCAGTTTGGTGCGTCTGGATGCTTGTTTTTTACTATCCAAACGCATGTTTCTTCACCTAACTTTCTGTAAAACGCATCTGGACGCGTGCCTATTCCCGTCCGGACACGGGTGACAGCATACCCTCAACTTCCAAATCAATTTGACCTATTTAGAAGCTGATTCAAATGCATTTTTGTAGCCCTTGAAGTGTAGTTTCTACTGTCCAAAAATCCAATCAATTGGAGTTATGAATAAAAAGTTATGGTCCAAATACTAGGCAGTGTCAAATTCCTTTCTACCCAAATCCTCTCCAAAATAGGTTTTAATTCCAAAATACTTCATAACTTCTAATACACCCCATATTACCTCTTCTAATGTTTTTCAACCTTCTGGATTCAATGGAGGCATTATTTTGACCTAAAAACATTGAGAAATTTATCTAATCACCCTTTTTAAGCTTACACACCTTTGAAACTAAGTTTGACCTGAAAGTCAATTTGTTTGAAACTCAAACTTCATGATCAAGCTTTCAACAATGACTCTAGGTTTCTACCATCATTTTATTCATATTAGGAGAACTCTTAATATTATAGTATCCTTACTTACCCCAAAAAATATATATTATAGTATCCTTATTTAATTTTTAATACAGGGTCTTACACAAACAGGTCAAGATAAATATTTTATTGCTCGATGCAATCAAACAGGTCTCTCTTATGCCAAGTTCCTAAAATAATATCAACGTGCAAAAGAGAGAATTTCTTATAGAGCAAGCTGGTGTCATTATTCAGCATAAGACCCCAATAAAATACAAAGATCCAAGTTTTCTAACAATTTCATGCATTATAGGGAATTTCAGGCTAAGCAAGTTTTGTTGGATCTTGGAGTTAGTATCAACCTACTCTCATACTCAGTCAACCAACAGTTAGGTTTGGGTGAGCTTAAACCCAAAGTTATCACTTTGTAGTTGGATGAACAATCTGTGAAATCCCTAGAGGAGTGGTTAAGGACGTCGTTCCCAAGTGGACAAATTTTACTTC
>CAUOFW020003084.1:0-40216 GCA_963454935.2 Ilex paraguariensis
TTAAGTTGACATCGTGAGGATTTGCTAGAGGTGGAGAAATTAGCTCAGCAGGAAGGCCCGCATAGGAAGAGTCTGAGATGAGGGCATTTTGAAAATACAATCTACCTTGGTTGAACATGGACATAACATTTTTAGACTCGAATTTAGAAGGCTACCAACACACCTTATGACAATCCCTTAGTAGTAAAGCCATCATTGCCAATAGAACCATAAACCGAGTTCTTATTGACAATGAGAACTTTGCCAACATCATCTCACCTCAGTCTCGACAAATGAATATTGGCAAAAGACACGTTAAAATGGTGAAAAAACTCATTTGCTCAGGTTCTAAGGGAGAGGGTTCTTCCCTTATGCTCAATCCAATTTGTCCTCACAATGGGTAACCCCCATGCCAATCAACAAAAATTGTACATTTTTTGATCATGGATGCCCCTGAAGCATACAATGTACCGCTAGGAAGACCGTCCCTCAACGCCATGAGAGCTATTCCTTTTCCCTATCACCTGGTAATGAAATTTTTACTGAGAATGACATTGGGACGATCCGAGGAGACCAACACATAGCAAGGGATGCTACGTGGCATCAATGAAGAAAAGGATGTCAAGACCATACAGTTGGATGAGCGTGATATGAGGGACGAGTTGGAGACAAGACCCACACCTTCAGAAGAACTAGAGCCAATCCAACTAGATAAGGACCCAGGAACTTGGTGTATGTTGGGTCAAGGCTTCTTAAGGTGATCAAACACCTCCTTGTTCAATTTCTTAAAGAAAATATCAAGGTGATTGCATGGAAAAAAGAAAAAATGGAAGGCATTGACCTGTTGGTCATTACGCATAAGCTCAGCGTAAAAAGAAACAAAGAAGTTTTTCCCCAGAACACCAAAAATCCATAAATGAAGAAGTCTCCAAGCTCCTCCATGCCAAGGCCATCAGGGAGGTAGATTACCCGACTTGGCTGGTCAATGTGATCCTCGTGAAGAAAACCAACTACAAATAGTGCCTCTACATCGATTTTATCGACCTAAATCACACTTGCCGTAAAGATAGCCTCCCACTTTCTTGGATCTATTTGATCATGGATGCCACAATAGGGATCGATCATGGATGCCACAACAGGGAGTAAATTACTCAGTTTCATAGACGCATTCTCAGGGTACAATCAGATCAGAATGGATCCCAATAACTAAGAAAATACATCATTCATAATCGAGTAAGGAATATACTGCTACCAGGTCATGCCATTCAGGCTAAAGAACGCAAGTGCCACTTACTAGTTGTTGGTTAATCACATGTTCCAGAGGTAGATTGGGACATCTATGGAGGTTTATATTGATGATATGCTGGTGAAGTAATTGAAGGCTAAGCTCCACATCCAACATCTTGAAGAATCCTTTTAGATTGTCAAGAAATACCAAATGAAGCTCAATCCAGCCAAATGTGCCTTTGAGGTCTCTGCAGAAAAATTTATGGGCTTTATAGTCTATAACCGAGCCATTGAGGCTAATCCAGAGAAAGTATGAGATGTAATTTACATGCAACGACCCTGAAGCACAAGGGAGTCCAGCTTTTGACTTGGAGAATAATAGCATTAAGTCAGTTTGTCTCCAGGTTGAGTGATAAATGCTAGCCATTCTTCCAAATTCTAAAAAAAAAAATGTTCCACTGGGATGAAGAGTGTGGAGAGGCGTTCAAAGCCCTCAAGAATTACCTCAGCCTACCCCCAATCCTCATAAGCCCTCGAGAAGGAGAAATACTCACCTTACACCTTGTTATCTAAGATTTCTCCACAAGCACAACATTGGTAAGGGAACTAGACAGAGCTCAGTAGCCAGTTTACCAATGTAGTAGAGCTTTGAGATGGGAAGAAGAGAGATACACAAAGATGGAGAAATTAGTCCTAACCTTGGTGTTGACATTAAGGAGCCTTAGGCCTTACTTTCAAGCTCACACAAAAGAAGTCCTCATAGATCAGCCAATGAAGCAGTCAGTGAATTCGACATCAGGTACAAGCCTAGGACTACTATTAAAGGGCAAGTATTGGCAGACTTCATCGTAAAATTCACCACAAGCCAAGAGTATCCTTGGAATCAACCCATCAGGTTCACAACCTCCCGACGTGGAAGCTTTTAGTAGATGGAGCTACCAATACCCAAAGTAGCGGCGTTGAACTAATCCTGACCTCTCCAAATGAGATAGACATAGAATACACCCTTAGGTTCGATTTTAAAGCTTCAAACACTGAGGCATAATACGAGGCTGTGATTGATAGGCTCAAACTAGCCCACTCCATGGAGGCAGATCAACTTGTAAGACACGATTCTCAACTGATAATGAAGTAGATTGAAGAGTCTTACGAAACCAATGAGAGAGGATGGCCCTATACTTGAAGAAGATTCAAGAATTGATGAGCTAGTTTGTGTAGGTTAAGGTCATGCACATACCCCAAGCAGAAAATTCCAGAGCCGATGCCCTAACTAGGCTAGTCACCATTTCCTAAGGGAATTTAGATAGACTCGTACCAGTCGAGCACCTAGCTGAACCTTTCGTTAGCTCTGAATCCAAAGAGGTACTCCTTGTAGGAGCGTAACTGATCTGGGTATACCCAATCCGAGACTACTTACAGAATGTAACCCTTCCAACAAACTCCAAAGAAACAACAAAACTAAGAGTCAGATCATCTAGGTTCACTATCCTTTAGGATAACTTGTACAAAATAGGCTTCTCCTCACCATTCTTAAGGTGTGTTGGGGAGGTAGAAGCAAATTACATCTTAAGAGAAATCCATGAATGCATTTGTGGAAATTACATTAGAGCTCTAACACTGGCGGGTAAAGCTTTGATGCAGGGATAATTATGGTCCACAATGCTCAGAGATGCAAAAGAATTGGTCAAGAAATGCAAAGCCTATCAATTCCATGCAAATATCCCATATTGTCCACCAGAGCTCCTTACCTCAATGGTAAGCCCTTGGTCATTTCAATAGTGAGGATTGGACATACTTGGACCCCTCCTAGTAAGCACTGGACAGTGCAAGTTCGCGATAATTGGGGTAAACTACTTCACTAAATGGTCCGAGGTGGAACCTCTTGCAAAGATCACAAAGCAAAAGATCCAAAATTTCACTTGAAAATCCATAATTTACATATTTGGGATCCCTAGGGGACTCGTCTCAAACAATGGGTGGTAGTTCAATAATTATAAGTTCAAAGGGTTATGTGCTGAGCTGGGTATAAAAAATTATTTCTCGGCACCAGCTCAACCCTAATTGAATGGACAAGCAGAGGTGAGCATCCGAACTATCAAAGCAACTCTGAAGACCATGCCCGAAGCCTTAAAAACTCAGTGGGTGGAGCATCTACCAGTAGTACTATGGGCATACAAAACCACCGCCAGAACAACCACTAATAAAACTCCTTTTGCCTTGCCTTATGGCATTGAGGCAGTCGCCTATGTTGAAATAGGTATTCCATTTCCAAGGACAGAGCTCACCGACCCCGAGCAAAATGACGAGTCGCTATTCACCAATCTTGACCTCCTAGACGAAAAAAAGGAACAATGCCCTACAACGTATTGTTAACAATTAGAGAAAAGTGGAACGATACTACAACAGGAGGGTCAAGTATAGGAGTTTCAAGGTGGGAGACCTAGTCCTCAAGAAACTACTCCCAGCTGGAAAGAACCCCACTCATGGAAAGTTAGGACCCACTAGGAAGGCCTATATATCGTGACCATTATAGTTAGATTAGGAAATTACGAGCTATAAACTAAGGAAGGAAAAACCTTGCCTCACTTATGGGATGCTGACCACATGAAGAAATTTTATCAATAGTTTAGAAAAACCAGAATCCCTATTTTTTGAAAAATTTGATTTAATAAATGAGAATTTATAAGTCAATTGTTATTCATAAATAAAAGATGAGCCATCTAGCTTATAAATAAAAGATGAGATTCTCAACTTATAACTAAAAATTAGCCTTCTAGCTTATAAATAAAAGATGAGCTTCTCAAGTCATAACTAAAGATGACCCATCTTGCTCAGAAATAAAAGATGAGCTTCTTAGCTCATAACCAAAAATCAGTTCTTCAGCTGAAAAATAAAAGATGAGGCTCTTAGCTTATAACTAAAGATGGGATGGTAGAATAGACAAACCTCACCTTTCGAAGATTTTTAGCAAAGATGCTTCTAGAAGACCAAAACTCTCCTCAAATCAAGGGGATAAAAAAAATAACACAAAAATATGAAAACAAAATATGCAAAAGATAACTAATTCTCTTCCAAAGTTCAATTACCAAGTAAGAAACTGCAGGAGGACCTATGTATCTACTAGGGTTCTCACCGGCTCTTCAGCACCTCGAGAAGCCTCAATCTCAGTAGCATTGTTGGTTGAGATAGTGAAATCATTAGGTAGAGAAGGTTCAGGGGCCTCATTATCATCAAAAGAAGTTGGAGGCTAGGGGGTAACCAGGCCAGTCACAGGAATGTTCACAGCCATCCTGGAAGAAATTGGCAGAGGTGGAACAGGCTGAGAAGTCCTAACCTTAGCTTTAGCGAGAACAAACTCACAAGCCTTGACCTCAGCCTTAATAAGAATGCAAGCCTCGACCTTAGCCTCAGTAGGAATAGACTGAGGAGCCTTGACCTTGACTCCTTCCCCACAGTTGACCCTTCCTCCTCTTCGTCCAGTAGAGGTTCAAAGTCGAAGTCCAAATTTGAGTACTTGTCCATAGCTTGCTCTTGAAAAATAAAGTAGGCCTTGGCCCAGGCCGTGGCATACTCGTCCTTAAGCTCAGTAATCTTGGTATTCCTCTCCAGTATTGTGGCCCTTTCATCCTCAACCTCCCTCAGGCAAATATCATTGACCTCATCAAGGTCCTTGTAGTAGCTCTTCATTACCTGAATAGCCTCACTAGCCTCGAAGACGTCCTTTTGAGCTTGAACTAGGCCATCTGTCTTGAGCTTGACCTCATCAATCTTCCTCTTGACCTTGGCCTCAAGGTCCTTATTCTTCGAGCTCAGGCCCTACACTTGAGCCTTTACATCTTGGACCTGAGCTTTCAAATCATCATTGGTGAATATCAAGTCAGCGATCTTAAGTTTAGCGGCCTTCAAGGATTTTTGGGTCACTCTAGCAGCTTTCTCCAATGCTCGGACCCTACCCACCAAAGTTCCCACATGGATCTTTATCTGTGAGGAAAGACAAGACCATTGATCAGAAGGCTAAAATCAAGACAAACAAATCCCAAATTAAAAATGAGAGCCACCAACTCATCGAGGCTGCCCCAAAAAGAGCAATGGTAGCTAAAGTAGACAAATGCATCGACGAAGCCACCTGGATATCTACCTTTGGGATAATGGAGAGAAGGGTATGAGTAGCCATGTTCACAAACCTAATAAGGGAGCCCTTACCTTTGGTAACTTGACTTGAAGAACCTTCAATTGTGCCAAGGAGCTATTGAGGAGACGCCTACAGAGAGGGAGCTATAGACTCTAAGGCCCTAACCACCTCTTTTGGTAGAGGGGGATATCCCTCACATGAGTCTTTTAAGCCTTGAAGGAGTAAGAGAGGTTACCACAGGAGTCTTTTGAGGATGAGGAGTCTTCTCTGTACGAGGAGTCATCTGAGGAGTTTTTTGAAGAGAAGGGCTCATCTAAGGAGGGGAAGTTATCCTCGAAGTCTTTAATAAAGGCCCTAGGTTGCCACTAGACCCGACCTCAGTCTTTTCCTTCCTCAATTGGGTAGTTGGCCTTCACCGCTCTCGCATTTGGGGCCGTGGAGCTTGGACCTGAGAAAAAGAATATAGTAGGTCAGCAAAATGGCAGGAAGAGAAAACAAAGTAAGGATATAGAAATAGGGGCCTTACCAGTAGAAACTTCTGCACTAGCCATGGACAGATGAATAGAGATCTCAACTCTCACATTGGGAGGGTTGAATTTGTACTGAGTAAGCACTAAAGGTGTTAAAAAACCTGAATGATTTTCAGGTGGGCAATCCTCGAGTCCTAAAAGGACTATACTCTCGTTTGCATTGAGTTTGAGATGGATACCTGGATTAACAAAGAAAGTAAGGTCAATAATGGAAACACAGAAGTAGAAGAAGAATTCAGACCAGTTCACCTTTACGAGGACTTCCCCAAATTGTCTGTGCTTGACCAAGTCCGAGGCACAATGAGAATGCCGGTGGCATCCCTTGGGTTAAACTCCCACTTTTTTCCCAGATATAAAGAAGAAAAGCTTTTTCTAACCTTTATAGAAGCTCGGAAGATCAGTGATTAGAGATCGAGTCTTTACTCGTTTTGAAATGTACAGAAAGTCATCGATAGGGAAAAGTTTGACATTAAAAAAATACATGAGCAAGGGAACTGAACCTATCTCATTCTTCTTGAAAAAGACCAAAAGTCCCACAAAAATACCCCAGAAGTTGGGAAAGAGCTGGGTTGGGCAAACGTTGAAGTGTTGAAGGTTAGAGTTGAGGAAGGGATGACTGAAAAATCTGAGACCATTCTCAAAAGAAGCTACAAAGAAGCAACCCTTCTCGGGCAGCACAGTGTCATACCGAATGTCTAAATAGGGAGACCAATAGTGCATGCCCTTGGGAAAGCCAAACCTCGCAAAGAGGATGCTCAAAAGGGGGTTAACATTGTTGAACCCTACGAGATCTGAAGCTCAGGACTCGACCTTAGTTCCCCCAACATTACCAAAGGTCCCAGCTCCACCTTTCTTAGACCTCATCTTTCAAGATTTCTTAGACATAGGGACTGGACTTAATAGGGGCAAAGGGGTCTCCACCTTGGCAACCTAAGCATCAAAATCTTTGACACCAAGAAAGTTGTCTATCTCATCACCTATATCTCCCAAGTCATCCACCTCATCAGGGTCCACAAACTGCCTCCTACAACGAGGTCAGACCTCGAACTCGGGAGATCTATCACCCATAGTAAGAGAAATAGACAAAACAATAGCTTTGGAAGAAGCAAACATAAGGGTGTAGGAGAAGGGAAGATAAAAAGAGACGTAAAGAGAAGGAACTTTTGAAAAACAGTCTTCAAGAGCCCGAGGGTCAAGTCTCCAATGGCCAAAGAGAAGGACCCTAGCAGTAGTGTAAGGGTCTAGGAATAGAGGATAAGGAATGATACTGACTCTTGAAATAACAAAAGTGAAAGGTCCAGATATGAAATAATCACCGTGAATCCTAAAGGAAGGCGAAGAACAAGGCAAAGGATGTACCAAATTGAGGGTGATCAACAATTGGTGACCCGAGGTAAATTCAAGGAATGAGCAAAGCTAGCTTCAAGAAGGCTTTTGAACAAGTCTGAGCACTAACCAGTTAGACCCAAGACAACCAGAAGAGCAGAAAAGACGAAAGCATGAAGAGAGAGGAAACAAAGAGTGTTTGAGTGAGAATGCTAAAGGAATCTAAAATGATGGCCAAAGGCGGTTCCGCCTATAAATACATTTAAGGCAGATGTACGTACCGACATGTGGAACCAAGAGTGATGAACATGGGCAGGAAATGAGGCAAAAAAAACTCCTCATACGCTTACAATGCCAAAAAAATTAAGAAACGTCCCATCGTGTAAATCCCGAGGGCAAACTAAATTGATCATTAGGCAAGTCAACCTACAAACTGAGTTAGCCTTGCCCACCAAAGCATCAATCAGCCGAAGCCCATATAAGATAAAGCTTACCTACTGGGGATTGGGGGGAATTGATGATATCCAAAATATGGCTAAGGTTGAGTTTGGGAATTCAGCTCAGCCTATCTGAGCTCCAATAGTGCAGTTCAGAGCAAGCCGCTAGAGGGGCTCAACTCAGCTTTCCCCAGCAACAATGCCACCAGGATAACAACAAGGATGATAGATGAAAATCACCAAAGTGTTACACACAAAGCGCAACAGTCTCACATTCAGGCAAGGAAGCCGCAATTGCCAAGGCGCCATCCACGACAACTGCATAACAAGCACAACCGTTACGAATGGGGGGCAAGGATCATGCCGTGAAATCAAACAAAGCCCTGGGAGACTATAAATAAGAAGTATATCCCTCACAATGGAACACAAGAAACTAGCCTATGCAAATATTCTATGTAACCTCCCCCTTTATTAATAAAATATTTCCCAGGAGCAAGAGACTCCCTTGAGAGTAGATTAGCTGAGCTCCCAAGTAGGTGAACCATTACAAACTCTCTGTTTACAATCCCCCATCACATTTGTCCAATTTTGAAGAGTCTAGGAGCTTTAACTGGATCATCCAGTTATTCTCTAATTGTTTAGAATTGTAGCCCTGGTCTATTGCACAACATGTTCCATTAGGACCTAATATACGTATTTCAAAATTATATTCATTTAAATGCTTAGGTTTATAGATAGTGAGTTCATCGACATTATATTAAGACACTATCACTTCTTTCTCTGTGGTGTGAGATTCTCACGTGTGATATCCCATTAAAACTGATATTTCTCTTCCCAATTAAAAAAATTGTGAATGAATACAAGACATAATTAGACAACTCTCTAAGCATAAGAGTTCTCTCTATCTATAATCTATAATGAATATTGTTGATCAATTTAATTTTCCAATTTTCATTGAAAACTTAAAATGAACTCAAAATATTACAGCTTACGCAGCTTTTGAATGTGCAATATTCGTATTAGCTCTTCAGCTTCAACATAAGATTCCATAATAATTGTCCCTATGAAAAATATGTACAAATTATACTTTCTCTTTCTTAACTATTGATTTTCTTAAATTGTACCTTCAACTACTTGAATTAGTTTGGCACAGCCCCAAAATTAAATGTTTGTTATGTTTTGGATAGAAAATGGTTTGTGTGGTAAGATAAATGTTTCTAATTTATGAAATTGGGCAATGTAAAACCAATAACCATAGTTAGTTATGTAATGTAAAATATGTGATAATACATAGGGCAACCTAAAACCAGTAACCATAAGTGAAGGCATGATGCATGTGATAAACCTGACAATTGAAAGGATAAGGTGAGATAGGAGTTATAGTTGAAGGGGTCAAAGTATAATTTTTCTCTTTCGAAAAGAAAAAAAAGAAGAAGAAATTTTTTCACAACTGACAAAGAACATACATGGCTTTGTTAGGATTTATTATTCTTCTTGATTCCACTTTTGTAAAAGAGAAACCCATTGAGGATCAGACCTGTGTTATTTGAATTCTTCGAAATGCATCTAACTTCTTATAAATAGATGGCTCATATTTACTTACTTTGTCATAAATATTTTTTTCTTCCATTTAAATCAATTAGATCAGAAGACAAAGCGAAGGAGCAAAAGAAAGAAGTTGAAACTTAGTAAGTCATAGCATTGAATGATTATTTGTTATTTATTAATTTATAAGCTTGATTGCAATTTTCGTTCCTGAAGGGGGAACCCGATGTGAATCTTCCCTCACAATTATACACATGGAATAATAGACACTTTACCTAGAGGGGGCAAAGGTGAATAGGTTTTTCAATTTAAAGCTCAATTGATTACTAATAAATCCTAAATCACCACATTTACCTCTTCCCACACAAAATTGAACAATGAATACTGAGAACCCCTTTTAATCACCATAACGCATCTTAACCGTGATAATTAATTTTAATTAATATTCAATTAATTTCCTCAACAATCAATCTCACGGCGATCCCAAAAACTCCAAGCCCAATTCGCACAATTATGGTTAAATAGATAATCAATCAATTAAATCAACAAACATATATTGAATTTGTATCCAAATAATCACAAGTGTGTACGATAAACAATAAGAAACACAAGTGATTTGTTGACGTGAAAAACCTTCATTGGGAAAAATTGTAGGGAACCTTCTTGGTTCACCGAAGCTTATTCTACTACTCGCTAAGTCAACATACAAGTATTCGAGCCTTATACCTTAACCAATACTATAGTTAGATGCTTCTTTCCTTATTATCTCTCCATCAAAGGCCCTCATTCGACATCTAGTGTAGCTTTACTTAGACTTCTCTGCCGCAAGGTTCGTCTAGGCCTCGAGCAATTATAGGCACGCCAATGATCCTCAGTATGCACACAACAATGGGTTTATCAAACCATCAAGATCTTCTTTTCCAAGTTGTGAGGTTGGGTAAAATCTCTAGTGATAGTCTTTTTGGTCTTAAGGATCTAGGTTATGGTGGATGCTCTCAAGGCGGAAATATGATTTTTTCTCTTAGAAATCTCATTATAGGCTTAACCTAGGTGTGGGAAAGACTCTTCCTATTTATAAGTTCGGAATAAGGATATTTTTAGTAAATAAGAAAACTCAAATTTGTGAATGACCATTTGATTGGTGGGAGGGTGGACGTAGGGCGATTGTCGCTAGAATGAAAAACATGTTCCAATCTTAACTAAGGCAAGTATCTCTTGAGTGACTATGAGCACTAGTTGAGAGACCATGAATGACCGCTCGAGTGACCTCATAGAGCGAGCCATGTGCTGCTTTCTGTGGCATTTTTCTATTTCCTTCCCCAAGTCATAAAAAGATTAGTAAGGCAGGCGAGCATAGGTTACTTCCTACAGATAAAACCATGCAAAAATTTGTCCTCTTGAGCACTAAAGGGTATTGCTCAAAGAGGGGTTCGATTGTAATTCAAAACTATGTTTTCAAAACTCATAAATGGTTTAAGATTGCTTCCAATTTTATTGTCATCTTAATCAACCTAAGTTAAAAAGAACCAAGAGTTCATCTTAGGTGTCAAGGTCATTACGTTGTTCTAAGTAGTTGAATGATGTTGCTTTGTCGCTTGATCTCTTCTATTCAATGATGCTTTTGGATCTTAAACTTGATAGTATCATGACCATGAAATAGGCTGAGATTTACAATGGACTCCACAAAATTAGTCAATTACAAATATGATCTAATAATCTCCTTCTTTGACAATTTCGTGACAAAATACACAAGTTAAAAATTAAGATTACAACTCAAAATCATTGAACAAAAGAATTATAAATCTAATCTCAACTCTCATGTATACGTCCTAAATCTCTATCCAATATAATGATCTACTTCTTTAGATAAAGCTTAAAGATCGTAGTTCTACACATCACAACTCAAACCAAAACCTCATGAAAAATTTCATATGTTAAAAAAATACATAATATAATCACAAGTTTGAAAAACACCAAGATAAGCATAGGACATAAGTATGTTTACATTAAACAAGTGTAAATATATAACATGTTAGAAACTAACTTGCCCAATATGCTTACAAACTTATTGATCTATCAATATGAAACACACCATGTTCTCCCCCTTAGTTGGTGTTCACAAGTCAAATAACAAGAGAAAATAAACAAGTAAAATATGTGACTTTATGCTAAGTTTGTAAATTTACTCCCCCAAGTATTTGAAAAAACTCTCTCTTTTTATGTTCACATGCAACACAACATATCTATCCTCGTCAAGATAAAATCTCTCCGATTCCTCTAATATGTACCTAAAATATTCAACCTATTTTTATCACAAATGTCAACCCAATGACAACATGCAACAAGCATAGTACAGAATCAAGTTACCCAACATATCCTTATCTTATTTGCTATAAATGTCAATTCAATGACGACCTATAACAATCATGACATAGAATCATAGTATAGCAAGAATATATGAATGCATATCAACTGACCAAATCATACAAGTAAATTAAGAAAGGGACAAACAAGACATATAATTCAAAATGAAATATGATAGACAATCAGGAGTGGGATCAAGAGGATGTCACAACAAATAAAAAATAAGCTAAGCAAATAAAAATCAACAAAAGAGTAAATTCAATGAAGGGAAAATAATGAGTACTTTAGTACAAACCATGAATGAATATAAAGACACTCTGAAGCTCACATATGACCTATATTACAAGTCTCTAAAAGCTACATCTTAAATGACTACATCTCCACCATCTCTTCTGTCATGTTGGGGAAGCTTGGTATATGAATCAGTCTCATTTGTCGCTGGCTCTCCAACAATTTGCTTATCCTTGATCAATCTGCATATTCAACCAACTCTCCTTGAAAGAGATCCAAAGGCCACCTACTGAGCTATCTTCATACTCACAATTCATCCGTCCAACACATCTAGTCTCTGTGATGTAAGAAGATGATTCTCCTCTATGCGCTACTGTAAACTCGAAAGCATATCGACGAACAATGATAACTATGCAGCAAGGATGTCTACGCTTGGCCCAACTAATTGTACATTTTTTTTCTTGTTAATTTGGAGATTTGATGATTGTTTTAGGATCTAAATATGCCACAAGAAGCTGATCACATCTTCATGAGTATAGATAGAGAGTTTGCTTGCTTATCTCCTACACCCTCCGAGCAGTGCATCTTCGGGGTGTATGACGAATTACATATTGAAAATTAAAAATCTTATGAATCGCAAATACTAGCAATTGGTCCTTTTCACCATGGCAAAGATAAGCTACAAAAGATGGAAGAGCAAAAAATGTGGTATCCGTGAATGTTACTTACACAAAGAAATGAGATAAGGGCCAATAGATACGTCATGACCTTGAGTGAGATGGAAATGAGAGCAAGAAAATGTTGTGCAAAAACTAGTAGCCATGATAAAGGTAATTTTGTGAAAATGATGCTTCTTGATGGGTGTTTTATCATGGAAATATTTCGTAAGCATAAGAATGAAGAGCCCTAAGACACATATGACCTTATTTTTAAGTTTGTTTGGATTAGGAATAGCATACAACGTGATTTACTATTATTTGAAAATCAACTTCCATTTTTTATCCTTATTCTATTATTCGAGGACGACAACGAACAAGATGACCTGTGTAATCTGACATTGTCTTTCATAGATAATATATTGCTAGAACCATCTATTTCAGAAATAGTTACAAACAACAACACAGTGAATGATATCAAGTATTTACTCCACTTAGTATACCACTTGGTAAAGCATTTACTCCATTTACTCCACTTGGAGTAAATGCTTGATATCATTGATTGTATTGTCATTTGGAACTATTTTTGAAATAGATGTTTTGAGTGATATATTATCCATGAAAGATAATACCAGATTACATAGGTCATCTATTCATTTGTTGCCTTTGTCATGTTGAATAATAGGACGAGGATAAAAAACTAAAGTTGATTTTCAAATAATAGTAAATCGGTTCGTATTCTAATCCTAATCCGAACAAACTTAAAAATGAATTCATCTATGTCTCGGAGCTCTTTATTATCATATTTACGAATAGTTCAATTATAAAACACCCGTCAAGAAATATCAGTTTCACTAAAGTACCTTTATCATGGCTGCTGAATTATGCATAACATTTTCTTGCTCTCGTTTCCATCTCACTCAAAGTCATGACATATCTATTGGCACTCATATCATATCTTCGTTTAAGTAACATTTATTTATTCTCTTCCATCTTTTGTTTCTTATCTTTACCATGTTGATAAAGATCAATTGCCAGTATTTACAGTTCATAAGATTTTTCATTTTCTATGCGTAGTTCATCATACACCCTGAAGATGCACTGCTCAGAGGGTGTAGGAGATAAAGCAAGCAAACAAGCTCTCTATCTATACTCATGGAGATGAGATCAGCTTCTTGTGATATATTTAGCTTTTAGAAACAATCATCAGAGCTCCAAATTAACAAGAAATAAATGTAGAATTAGTTGGGCCAACCTTAACCTTAATGGTAAGTTGTTCCTGAAAACTACAATCAAGCTTATAAATTAATAAACAACAAGTATTCATTCAATGCTAAGACATACTGAGTTTTAACTTCTTGGGTTTGCTCGTCGATTTTGTCTTCTGAGTTAATTGATTTAATTGAAATAAAAAATATTTATGACAAAGTAAGTACAGAGGAGCCATCTATTTATAAGAAGTTAGATGCATTTCACAGAATTCAAATAACACAGGTTCAGTCGTCAAAGAGTTTCTCTTTTACAAAAGTGGAAACAAAGAAGAATAATAACTGCTGGTAAAGCCAGGTATGTTCTTTGTTAGTTGTGAAGATTTTTCATTCTTTTTTTTTTTTTTCGAAAGAGAAAAATGATACTTCGACCCCCTATAACTATGCCTCATATCTCACTTTACCCTTTCAACTATTAGGTTTATCACATGCGTTATGCATCCACTTATGATTATTGGTCTTAGATTGCCCCATGTACCATCAAATTTTTTACATTGTATATCTAACTATGGTTATTGGTTTTACATTGCCCCAATTTCAGAAATTAGAAACTTGTATCTTACCACAATATATCTAATAATTCAGTAGATTCTGATTGTTAAAAGAAAGCAACAATCTAGAGACTTTACAAAATGATTAATCAAGAAGTGGAAGTAACGCGTGAGAAACAAGTGAACAGCAAAAGAAGAAACAAACCTGTAATCTGGTTTAGAAAGAAATTCCTCAGGGGAGAGAGATATAGTTCCTTAACTTTGAAGTCGATCCCACTTCCACTTTCACTCACGAAATTCGTCAACAAGAAGATCCATGAAAGAGAGCTTACGAAAAAGACAGTGGAGGTGGTTGTGACGAAGAATGCATCCCAAATAGGGTTTTTTTTTTTAATTTATTTTGGGATCAAGGAAAGAAAACCATCCATGTGACGTTATTTAGGTAGCACTTATACGATAAAACTAATACCATCTACGAGTGAACGTTTGCAGGTGGTGAGAAGACAAAGATGGAAAATGATTTGCATGCAGATATGTGAGAAGGCTAAGTGTTGGATATAGGAGGTAGGGTGATGGGTCTCTCTTTTGAGCTAGACGGAAAAAGAGGTGTGGAGGTGAGAAAGATGTAGAGAGAGAGAGAGAATGAGGTCAAGTAATTGGGTTAGAGTGGGAGGGAGACGGTGCCTTAAATAGACAGTGGGGAGGAGCAATGCGAATGGATTTCAGAAGAGTGTGAAAAGGTGCGTACCATGGTTCAGATACTTCATCAACCTTCTCTGGAATATCTTACAATCACAAATATTCAGAGGGTTATGGTGTATTTTCCAAGGATGACAGTGTGATAGAAATGTCTTTACGTCTAAAAAGGGGGGTTTTACTCAGACGCGTGAGGAGGAATTCATTCCAAAGGCAAGTTTTGAAGACTTCATATATGTCCAATTTGTAAAAGTCTCTCAGAAAAGATTAACAAAGCAGAAAAGATAAAGTTGAAAAAAGAAAAGGAAATTAAAGAGGAAGTAGAAGGAAAGATGAGACATCCCATGCAAGATCACCATGGTCTCTTTATTGGCCATTGGAGTGAAGGCAAGCAAGACAAAGAGGTGGGCGGCAGTGGGTCCAGAAAGCCATTGGACGGTTGTTTTTTTGGGAATGGGATGGAGTCAAGTGCAAGTATCCTGCATAAAGTCATTGATTGAGATAAGCAAGATTGGGATTCCAGAAAAGCTAATGGATCCACTATTTGAAGGCTTTTAAAAACACTTCAGTATCTGTAATATGAAATATTATATTTTAATAAATTGATTTGACGATATCAAATAAACTCATTCAATAACTAATAAATTTTTTCTCAAAATCATTCACATTATACCGTTAGACACAAGTTACACCTAATAATTTATTAAAAGAAGAAGTCTACATCGGAAAAAAAAAAAATTAGTATAGCACGATCATTATAAATTTTAGAATCGATGGTAAAGCTATTATAAAAGTGACAAAAATACCAATAGGTGTTGTCAAATCACCAACAAAAAGAGTAAATTTTTTTATTGCAAAACACCCACAAAAATTATAAAAATACATCCAAAAATTGTAAAAATTAGACGTATGGTACCAATATTTTTTTACGTACCATAGTCTTCTCCTTATTATAATGGAGTTTAGCTTGTTATTGGTGAAATTATTCCACCAACCTCTTTTGTAAGTGAATGCACTTTTTATATTTTATGTGTAATTTACATTTGGCAACTTTGTTATGCTTTTTTAAGGGGCAAGGCTAAGGCAACAGACCCCCCTATCCCCCCCCGCGCAAAAAAAAAACCTTCTTTAGAAGCCTTTGTTTTTATACAATTCCACCTCTCTAATTGTGGGTTGTTGTGGTTTTCACTTTCTCGATCCCCAGTTTTCCATTAAATGTACTATACAGTGAATCAGGTCAAAAGGAGGACCTTTGCTGACTGTGACTATTAGAACCCAACACCTTTTACTCTAGCCCTTTTAACAATAAAATTTTGAGTAATTTACATAAATTTAAAAATTAGATTTAATAATTTCAACTATTAAATACATAATGGGTTTCAATAAATGCTAAGATTTACCGTAAAATCAATGATTATAATTATCAAGTCTAATTTTTAATTTTATTTTTTAAATTCATATAACATTGCGCTAAAATTTTATACGAATTTTACGCACCATACAAAATAGTTCAACTTGCCTTTTAAAAATCCTTCTTATCACAGATTATTGACAATAAATATCTTAGAACTATATCGGGTCATTACCAAAATTATGTGGAGTGGGTGCTTTGTTCAACAGTACAACACAGGGTAACATATCACTTTTTTGTGATTATTAAAGTTCTATAATTGCATTACTTGTAACTTTCTTGTTCATAGTTAAATAGTATTTTTGCTCTTGGAAAAATGATGGTCAGGAGCGATCAAATGCAACAATTCCCTCGTGACGTTATTTTGTGGTTTGCAGCTATTGTAGAATGTTTAGTTTAAACCAGAGCAACTTATAAGAATAAAATTAAGTTTTTAAAATTTTTTATTGAATTTTTACTTTAATTGAGTTTAAATTTTTGAATATTCAGTTACAGAATTTTGTCCAATTTATATATATCCTCTATTATCTTTTTTTTCGAACAATTTAATTCGAGTTAGGTTCACCTTAACTTTCCAGTGGACGTGACCATTGAGAAGATGCTACTACGAGTGCCTAAGTTGAATCTTGGAGTCACTGGTGTCTGTCAGTACCCTCACGTGAGAAGACTCAGTTGCTTTAAGACAGTGATCACACGCCTCTCAGACTCTCATGTCAGCTTATTCCAAATCAATTTATTTGATTTATATAGATTGCTTATTTATGTATTTTTTGTGTTCATTTAAATTGCATGTTATATTTTTAATGATCTAAGCCATTTTTTGCATGCTTTATTCCTAATTTTAGATTGCAACATTCATAGTTATTTTGCTCACATAATGATTCTAATAATTGTTGCTTTGGCCAAAAAGCTTAGTAGCCATTTTTCTTTATTCCAATTGTAAATCTATGCTTTAGATCTATCTGGTTTTACGGTCTAAAGCAGCTGAAATTTTGTTGTTAAAAAAAATCAGTAATAGTTTTTTTCAAAAATATAAAACAGATTCTTTAAAAAAAAAAATAGTTTTGAGCAACAAGGGAAAAAACCTTTTTTCTGAAAAACAATTTTTTTTTTAAAAGAAAAAACAACAGTCCTTAAGAGAAACTAGAAAAAAATATATGTTTTGGTTAGAAAAAAAAGTTTTGGACAATAACTTAAAAGATCTTTCTTGATTTCGTTACAAATTTAAACAACTAGAGTTTTGACAGTTGACATTTAAATTCAAATCTCTTACTATTTATTTGCCCTTGAATTCTAAATTAAAGATGACTAGACTAAAAGAAGCTAATAGTGTCAAACCCAAAAAAATTAGTGGTCAAAATTTTCATAGGTGGCAAAAATAAGTTCGATATTGGTTGACCTTATTAAATTTAATTTCTGTTATAAAAGAGTTTCAACCTAGTCAAGTGTCATTTTCATGGTATACCACCGAACAAATTGAATACTACTGTCATAATAAAATTCTTAGTGCTCTTTTTGACAATTTTTATGATGTCTACTATAATACTACGACAACCGCTAAAAAACTTTGGAGCACTTTAGAGGCCGAGTATGAAATTGTTGATGCTAGAATTAAAAGTTTTACGATCTCTAATTTTAATAATTATAAAATGATGGAGAATAAACCTGTTGGTGATCAAATTTATGAATATGAAGACTTTTTAGGAAAATTGAAAAGGGTGGAACTACATTTAGCTAAGATTTTAAAATTTCAAGCTTAATTAACAAACTTTCATCTTCTTGAGATTATTTTGCTAAGACCTAAACTATAAATGCGCTTAGGGTTGAAGAGAAAAATAGGATTGATACAAACTCACAAAATGAGAGACCCCCTAAGGTAAATCTAGTGGAAAATAGTAACAACAACCACACAAATTTCCGACGTAGGGGAAGAAATTTTAAGAATAAGGGGTTTAATGGTCGTCCTAATAATGGTCAAAAACAAAACCACCAAAGCAACAATAATAATAAGTTCAAAAACTTAGGAAGAGAGATGATGTCTTGCTTTGTTTGCGGACAGGCTAATCACTTGGCTAAGGATTGCTACTACAAGAAGACTGAGCCATATAAGTCAAAGCCCAAGCCAAATCAAAGATGTCCAAGAGTCCAAGTCAATGTTCTAGTGAATGGAGATAATTCTGCAGAACCTTCTTTTAGGTATAATTGTTCCTTAGTAAATTGTAACTGTCAAGATAAAGATTGGTGGTTAGACTCTAAGGCTAATATACATGTATGTTTTGATTATGCTTTATTTAAAAATTTTCAGAAATCAAGTGGTGGAAGTGTAATGCTAGGAAATGATTCTGTCACACAAGTGCTAAGAATTGGAGACGTTAATCTTGAAGGGAGTGCGACACATTCCTGATGTCACACTCCATCCCGAGAGACCCTTTTTGGTTTTTCAGAGATGGAAGTGTAACTCAACACATGACAATACCTGCATTTGTAATGCAGTAATGCATTTTAAAAATCTATAATGCCACATAATGCCACCATCAATATAGAGAACTATATAACAGGGTACACAGTAGTGTCATTTTTTTTCCAAAATAAAGGATTAGAGATTTCATCCCTTTATAACAAACAACAGGAAAACAAACACTCATGTATAGTATGTACATAACCAGATTTCTATAGTTTTTCCCCATCTCTATCATGCTAGTGCAGTAGTGGACCTCACTCTAGATTTCGGCATCCTGAAACCAATAATTTTCTTGAGTGTACTGCATATAATAATAAATGGAGATATTAAAAATATGGATCAAATATCATTTCACTAAATATGTTCACAATCTGAGGAGAATGTCAAAATCAAAGTGTTTTCAACTCACTTTGAAATCCTATAATCTCTGCCAATATAACAAATAATAATTATTCCACATGTGATATGAGTCAACAACAACATTTAAACAATGTCAGCCTATCAACAACATTTAAGCAATGTCAAATTATCTACAACATTTAAGCAATGTCAAGCTATCTCACGACAACTGCGCAATATCCAAATCAACAACATGTAAGTCATGTTAAGCTATCAACAACTCTAGCACAATGGATACTACTCAAATCACAAGCTTTTCAACAAACCACAAGCTTCTCAACAAAACATATTTGATCCATAGCTTAAGCAACTCAACTTAAACCAATTCAGCAAAATTGATTTCTCACATATAAGAGAATAAACTTGGTATATCATAAACTTTTACTTCCAAGTATTATGAAGCAGTACACTTCACCTTTACCACTGTCATATACCCTTCCTTTCTTTATGGTCAATCCCTATGCGTAACCGAGGTAGTAGCCTCCGACCCTAACAGTTAACACATGGATTAATGCAAATGAGTATCGAATCAAAGATAGCTTAAGTAATGAAAATCAATGCACAATAATGTATTTCTTAACGTTTCGTATTAACCACAATTACATCATTTTAGACCACTGTGCGTTACCGCACTCAAAACCCTAATTCAAATCTATGATTTCCAATCTAAATTCAAGATCATCAATCATAAGTTTTAAAATATATTAATAATTCATAAGGAATGTAATACATGATTTCACAATGAATTTGAAAAACTTCGAATGATCCGGAATTAAGAAATTCTATTTGACGTTGCTTTTTGATCTGGAATAGCCAAAAATAAAACAACGTTACTTTTCAATGAATTTTTATACACATACTCAAATAACCTACCTAGGAATAAATATAAAATTTATTTTCCAAAAATCACCCAAAACCTGAGACAAATTGGCTCCGGAGGTCAAAAAAGTCATTTTAATTCTCATTTTGATTCGGCCATCAGATCGACTTGAAATTTTACCGGCACCTCCACACGGACGTTACAAAAATTTTGGAACCAACTAGAGGTCAATCAGGGTTTAGACGCGCCCTCACGCGCCTTCAAGGTGCACTAGTGTACTTCATTTTCTTCCTTGGTCACTTTGACCAAAACCCTAGGCTCCTTCCACTAGCCCTAACCCCCATACTTCTCACCCTTATTTCTCTCTACTCAATACACCTTTTCACCTAATTTTAGCTCCTAAACACTCACCACACATCACTCTAACAAACCCCATAATTCTCAAGCTTCGAATTATGCTTAAACCCATAAAAAAATAGTAACCCAAAAATAAGGTTTTTAGTTTATGGCCAGACCTGCAACTTGCATTTTAACCATCTTAACAACTTTTAAATCCATTTCTAAGGTCACCAATGGATTCCTAAGGTCCATTTTAGCTAGGAACAACCTTCCCTCCGAAGTTTAACCCCTAAAACCAAGAGATCAAAAATCCACCATGACCAAAACTTCATCACCACCACCCCATCACCTCCGACCATGGCAAGCCTTGAAATAACCACCAAAATACTCCTCTACCTCCCCAAAACACAGTCATGACAACCAAGTTAACCAAAATAACCTCAAACTCAAAACCCATTTCATAAAAACCTAGAATTTGAAAATTTAAAACATAAATTCGAGCAATTGGAGTACATCATATGGAATTCTAATGATACCAGGAGATTCCTAGCCCTCAAATTAGCCTAGTAGCATACCTTTAATTGTTCAAAGTAGCTTCTTCCACAAATCCGAAATTTCAAATTTAATTTTCTCTTTCTAGCTTCTCTCTTCTCCCTTTCTCCTCTCTTGGCGGTTCTCCCTTATCCAGAGACTTGCTGAAGTATTTAACACCTCCTCAAACACATCTAGAGTCATGGAGAAGGCTGAGGAGAACTCCTCTTGTGTTGCCAGGCAGCAGCTTGGAAACAAATGTCATGCAATGGTATTTTCGTAAATAACTCAATTTTATTTTATTTTTATAATTATAAACCTATTAAAACATGCACTATAAATATGTGCCTATATTTTTTTTTCATCCACATGCATGCTCGGGTTTTGCACCTGAAGTTAGAAGAAATTTACTCAGTGGGTCATCCTTAGTCTAACAAGGTTATAAGGTTGTAATGAAGTCAAATAAAGTTAAGATAAATAGGAATGATGTATTTGTTGGCAAATGATATGTTTGTGATAGTTTATTTAAATTGAATGTACTTTCGAAAGCTAATGAAGTTTTTCATCAAGTTTTCAATGTTGAATCTTGCAATGTATCACATAGAAGATTAGGACATATAAGCCTTAAGAAAATCAAAAGGATGATGGATCTCAACCTTATTCCCAAATCTAATGTAGATTTTAAACATAAGTGTGAAATTTGTGTACAAGCCAAACAAACTAAAAAATCTCATAAGAGTGTAGAAAAGAATACCCAATTTTTAGAACTTATACATAGTGATGTATGTGATTCTAGTAAACTGTCAACAAGAGCTGAAAATAAATATTTTGTGACTTTTATAGATGATTGTTCTAAATATTGTTATATCTATCTTATCAAGACTAAATATGAAGTATTTAATAAGTTTATGATATAAACATGAGGTTGAAAATCAATTAGAGAGAAAAGTGAAAAACTAATGTTCGATAGATGAGGTGAATATACTCTAATCGACCTAAATACATTTTTGTGAAAAACATGGAATAATACATGAAATGAATCCTCCTTATTTCCCTCAATCAAATAGAGTAGCCGAAAGAAAGAATAGAATCTTAATGGATATGGTAAATTCAATGTTGATTAGTTCTGCCTTATCTAATAATTTGTGGGAGAAAACTATACTTAGTGCTTGTTTCATCTTGAATAGAGTATATGTTAAGGACAATGAAAAAACTTCATATGAGATATAGAACGGAAGAGTTCCTAATCTTAGTATCATGAAAATGTGGGGGTGTTTAGTTAAGGTGGCTATTCCAAAACCAAAGAGAAATAAAAAAGGTCCTAAGACTGTAGACACCGCCTTTGTAGAATATGCCCGAAATATTAGTACCAAAAGATTCTTAGTTATTAACTCGAGTGGAATTTTAAACAATACTATAATTGAATGTAGAGATACTATATTTTTTGTAGATATTTTTCCTTTTAAAAATACAATGCTTAGTCAAGTAAGAGAAGCACCTTCAACTAATGATCAACCTTCTACTAGTTCTATTGTTCCCATAGAGAAAAATATAGAACAACATATAGAGTTAAGGAGAAGTAAAATACCAAGAATAGAGATTGACTTATGAGAATGATTTTTTACTTTTCTAGTAGAAGGACAGCCAACGACATATAAAGAAGTTATGTCCTCTATAGATGTATCTTTTTGGAAGGGGGTTATTAATAGTGAAATTAAATCTATATTGCTAAATAATACTTGGAAAATAGTAGAATTGCCTCCTCAAAGCAAAACTATTGGGTGTAAGTGGGTATTTAAGAAAAAACTAAAACCTACTGGGAGTATAAATAAAAATAAAGCTAGATTGGTGGCTAAAAGATTTATTCAAAAGAAGGGATATATTATTTTGATACATAATAATATACCTGCATGTGACCAGTATCACTACCATTAGAATACTAGTAGCCCTAGCATCTATCCATAACTTAATAATACATCAAATGGTTGTCAAAACTGCTTCTCTAAATAGGGATTTAGATGAAAAGATATATATAGAACAACCTTAAGGGTTTATGGTAAAAGAACAAGAACAAAAGTTTTGTAAGTTGGTGAAATCTTTATACGGCCTTAAACAAGCTCCTAAACAGTGGCATGAGAAGTTTGATAAAGTGACCCTAAAGCATGGTTTTAAAATTAATGAAAGTAATAAATGTTTATACTACAATGATAGTGATATTAGTTGTGTGATCTTATTTCTTTATGCAGATGATATACTAATTTTTGAGACAAACTTGGAGGTAGTTTAGGATTTTAAATCTTATTTATCTACTAAGTTTGATATGAAAGACTTGGGAGAAGCCTATGTAGTCTTGGTAATGAAAATAGAGAAAACATTCAATGGAATATCTCTAACTCAATCTAGCACCATAGAAAAAATGTTAAAAACGTTTGATTTTTATGATAGTAAGTCTGTATCAACACCATATGATCATCATGTATATTTGAAGAAAAAATAAAGGAGAATCGATTTCACAATTGAAGTAATCACAAATGATTGGGTCTTTATTATTCATAGGAAATAAGTCTAGACTGGATATCTTGTATACCATAGGGAGACTGAGTAGATATATAAACAGTCCTAGTAAAGAGCATTGGATTGTCTTAAAGAGAGTCTTTAAGTATCTTAAAGGAACTTTAAACTACTCTTTATGTTATAGAGGATTTCCAAGTGTAGTTGAGGGCTTCAGTGATGCAAATTCAATCGTCAATAGATTAGATATAAAACCCACTGGTGGTTATATCTTTATGTTTGGTGGAGTAGCCATATCTAGGGGTTCTAAAAAACAAACTCTAATATCAAGATGTAATATGGAGTCAGAACTTATAGCCTTAGATACTACATGTACTGAGACTGAGTGGATAAAGAATTTATTACTAGATATACCTCTAGTGGAAAAACTCATACCTACCATTTCATTACATTGTGATAGTAAGGTAGTGATTGAACTTGTGAAGCAAAATCATAATAATAAAAAAAATGAATAGACATATACAAGTGAGATATAAATCAATAAAGAAAATCCTAAGTAAAAACATAATCTCACTAGATATTGTAAAGTCTGAGCTAAATATAACTGATTAGTTAATTAAATGGCTTTCGAGAAAAGTAGTAACATAACTATCGAGGGGGATGGGCTTAAGCCCGCAAGGGGTCCCTTAGGAAAGTAACCCAACTTCTGTGATTGGGGACCCTATGAAGGAAGTTCAATGGGTATAAATTATTCATACTATGTAACTCATTAGCACTATTATTTAGGAAATATTCAAGAGGAGATATTTTTCCTATTCATCACTATGACAGAAATGCATATGTAGTGTGACGGTAAGGAAGGACTCATACCCTGAATGAGACCGAGGCAGAAATACTCCTATAAGGTATCGTGCGCATGTACCCTTAGAGGGCTCACCTAAGTGAGAGTAGTCATGAGACCACGACTATGAGAATTAGGCTATTCTCTAGAAACTTCCATAAGAATCAAGATCAAGTGCATGACCATTAATAGCACTGACCCGATAATTTTGACCAATATCGACACTATGTGTGTGACATGTTGAACTTTAGTTCAAAGAGTCTAGTTCAAGCCTTTAGTTACTATGATCCTTCAGAGAGAGATTGTCAACACTAAATGAGGTTCAAGTCTGGAAGACACCTACACCTGTTGCACAGTATAATAGTTCCTCATATTTTCTATATTAAAGTATATACAAAATATTTGAGATATTTTGAAGTTTTAAACACTTGTGGGGGATTGTAAGAATAAAATTTAGTTTTTAAAACTTTTCATTGGATTTTCACTTTAATTAAGTTTAAATTTTTAAATATTCAATTTCAGATTTTTGTCCCATTTATTGTGTATATTAAAGAATAAAAATTACTCATCTTAAAGATGGTTTTATGGCCAAACGATCAGAAGTTGTAAAGGCTGTGTGTGTGGGTTATTGATAGAGTTATGTACTAAAAGCTTAATTTTTGTAATGAAACTCGTTTTATTAATTAATAGGAGTTTTTTATTTTATTTTATTGATAATCTATGTGAGCAAAATATTTGCATTATATTTGATATATTGTATGCATGTGTATCTTATATTTTATATTGTAGATAATCTAGTGTGTAGAGTTCGACTTATGCACAAAAAATCAGATTATCAAATCCTTGTATAATATGAATATAGGTTCACAATCTTAGCTGGAATTGGATATATCATCAGTATCACTGTAGTATAATATTCTTGCATAGTATATCTTGAATATAGGAGATTGTTTAATGTCCAAGATTATTGCACTAGTACACTTTGTGTATTAAACAAACTCATATTGAGGTTGTTATCTTTTACTGATTGAATAAAATAATAAATACCTCATAATTATTGTGATTGTTTATACTCTTAATCTCGAGATATTTAATTTTCACGCACATATAATGATTGTCACTTTAATTCATCAAAAAATGAGATTTATATTGAGTCAATAAAGCTCGGTAAATTGGGAGATGATATTATTTGTATGGTGAAAATTAATTATTAAAGGAAACGACGTCCTAATATTTAAATGGGTTGATGACGTCTTCTTGAGGAAACTCATAAGTTTTGTCCATGTCAAACCCTGTAGATAGATTTAATTATCTGATATGACAAATAAGTTGAATGGTAAGGTCTAAAGTAATAAAAAAGTCAATTAAATATAATTATCAGTAATTTATTTAATTGATAGACATCTGTAATCTTAAATGTAGGAAGATTATTAAGCATTTAATAATAAGGAGCTCGAAACATAATTTTGAGAAAAGACTCAAAAGATAAATAATGAGTTTTTGGTAGACTAACTTATTATTAATGGATTGTAGAATGTTTGTTTTAGGTTGAACATAAGAATCCTAGGTCCATTAGAAGCCCAACCCTTATTTCTCCTTACGATTTTTGTCGTAGCCCATATAGACGTTTATGCTCTCTAAATCAGTATCATCTTGATTACTCATGTTTTGAGGGAGGGAGAGGAGAGAGAGAGAACAGAAGTTCAAAGGCCCTTGTAGCTCACACTGCATCCGAATTTTGGCGTTGGAGGATATACGACAGAAAAACGTGAGGTTCATCGAGCTACTTTTTGTTCCTATCTTTAGATATTTTGTGTTCGTGCTGAGATGAAATTAATCTAGAGCAATCTCGAATGTAAACCCTAGTTCCATTTTGTGGGGTTTTAAAGAAATTTTTTTTTTGTATTCGATATATACGCGCTGTCAATGATTCTTAAGACTTCTATTACAACAATTAAACAAATGGCTATATCAGTGGTTCTTAAGACTTCTGTTACAACAATTAAACAAATGGCTATATAAGTGGTTCTTAAGACTTCTGTTCCAACAATTAAACAAATTGCTATATAAGTGGTTTTGAAAAACCATTTTGGAGAACAAAGAATTCAACCTCCAATATTATTCCTTTAGATGTATTTCACCTTTGCTTGGCCATACTAGTCTACACTAGTAGTCTTTTGCCTACCCCACACTATATTCCATTTACTTTTATATTCATATTCTTCTAACATCGAGTTATATATATATATATATTTGTTTTCGGGTAATTCGATTCGAGTCAGATTCACCTTAATCTTTCAGTGGCCGTGATCATTGAGAAGGTACTGCTGCGAGCGTCTGGGTTGAATCTCACAGTCACTAGTGTCCGTCAGTGCCCTCACATGGGGAGACCCAACTGCTCTAGGACTGTGATCATGCGTCTCTTGAACTCGCAGAGCAGCTCATTCAAAATCAATTTATTTGGTTTATATAGATTGTATGTTTATATATTTTATGTGTTCAGTTAAACCGCATATTATATTTTTAATGATCTAAGCCATTTTTTGCCTGCTTTATTCCTAATTTTAGATTGCAACATTCATAGTTATTTTGCTCACGTCATAGTTCTAATAATTGTTGCTTTGGCCAAAAAGTCCAGTAGCCATTTTTCTTAATTACAATTGTAAATCTATGCTTCAATCTATCTGGTTTTACACTACTGACCTGGGATAGTCGAGTCTATTACCACAACACCATCAAGGGCAAGCTGAACATTCAATCCCTCGAATAGTATTTGATTCATAAAAACTGTTACCACTAGGGGAGGATAAGACTTTCACCATCAACTGAAAACCAACTAAGCTATCACATTGATGGTTTGTAGTTAAATAGTATTCTGATATACTAATTACCAAAAAATGTCACAAACATGAACTAAAATATCGCCATTCAAATAGGATTCCCATACACCCGAAGTGTATAACACAACACAATTCCCTTGATGGCCACCACTATCAATCAATCACCCAAAAAATAAATGCACTCTATCAAAACCACACTGCAAAAAATATAATAATTATTGAAAACGCAGGAAATTCTCTCTCCGGCTAACTCAACACGCGATAGAGAAATGGCTGTTCTTGTTTTTTTTTTTTCCCACTTTTGGACTGCTTATAATAGTGATAGATATTGTGCGTACAAGATCCTGCACAATATAAAAAAAAACGAGAACAGATCTCTCCCTTGGTGAACTCGAGTGAGCCAGTTGAGCGACCAACCACGCTGCTTGGAACAGCCTGCGAGGTCCGGTGGTAACCTGGAATGGCAACGGGAGGCCCTGGGGGAGCGGAAGAACGATCCAGTAAGGCTGAAAGAGGTTCCTGGAACAAAGAAGAACAAGTTAGAAGGGCACCGGAGTGTTTTCCGGCGTATCCCCTCCGACGATCTAGTCAGTCTTTGAGAAAGAGAGAGGAAGGAGAAAACACTGAGTGAGTATTGTAGTAAAGAGTTTTTTTGTTGCATCCCCGTCTTGCCTTTTACAAGGAGTATTTATACCTCAAAAGCTCATGATTGCTGTCAGTGTAGTCAGTAGGTGATCATTAGGTACAGGCAGTGTGCGCACTGATTCTGATGAGGAATGTCTTCTCTTCTTAACTGCTCGGGGTCCCAAGCAATCAATGCTGTGTCATCGGGATGCCGACGGTACAATGTACTCCTCTCGGGGAGGATGCAATAAATGCTCTGTATTAGGAGCATTTATTGCCTTTCATTTCTGAGCCTTACTGCATTGAATGCGGTCTCATCAAGGGAATTGTGTAATTAATCGTTTGCTTTCCCAAGTCGCGTGTCAGCAACGGCATGCGGTTTTTCTGTCTTTGATGTGATATCATACGCCACGCGTCCATCCCCCATTGGCTGTGGCCCCTGCATTCCAGTACGTTCTGACACTAATTGTGTAAGACGAGGTCATGATGAATAGCCTAGACTAGCCTAGGCTAATGACCTGTACGTCAATAGCTTATCCTGGAGTAGAGGAAGCGTCCAGGACGGGGTACCTCTCGGCACCGAGGAAAGGCCATCTCGGAACCGAGGGAGGTATACCGACCGAGGTACCATATCAGACCGAGGCTTCGTGTTGGTTGTAACTCGTACTGAATGCCATGATCCTATATGACGAGTACCTTGGGGGCGAGGACCTTTGTGCGCCGATGGTGCTTGATCTTAGTAACAGTGTTTTGGTAAATACCGAGAACACGTGTCTTCATCATAGAGTATTTCAGAAAAGTCCCATCAGATACATCCCACAACAAGGGCTTCAAGACAAGGGTAGTCCTCCTTCCGAGATTATTTTCTGTTTTGATTCACTCTCAAGTTGGTTCAATTTTCAACCATAGATGGGGATTCTTTTAACCTTAAATGGTGCTTTTTTTCAATGATTCACATGCACTTCTCCTAATACCACCCAAAAAGAATCTATGGTTTTAATGAAGAACAAATATGGGAAATGCATTGTTTTTTTTCCCTTCATTCTGTGTGCTTCACCAAGTTCAGAGTTAATACATGACGTGAAAAACTGACATCACATGCATCATCGACCAGATCATTGTTTCCAAACAAGTGGTGGTGGTGGGGTTTTGAGGGGCTTGAACATCAATGATAAAAACTTGGGTTCCTATCATGTTGGTCTTATATTAGGTTCGTATCATGTTGAGTTTAACTCATGTATGATCCATCTGTATTTAACACACATATAGTTGAGTTTATACCCTGTGTATCAGTTGGTTGATATAGACTTGTTTATTAAAAAAGTCAGACAATTAAACTTAGTTATGACATGAATTTGTTAAATCTAAACTCACATTCAGTAAGTTTGTGTCAATTTTCTTTTGTGTTAAGAAAATTTGCAGTAGAGTTTGGCTGGCATTAGCCATAACCCGTGCTTAAAGGTATGATATAAAAAAAAAATTGAGCGACAACAATCTTTTTAGTTGGACACGTGACCACATCTAACACATTTTTTTTTGGTTCAATGGTCAAGGGTGTCTGGGTAAACTTATGTGAACCTAAATTAATCTCATACCCGCTCTAGTCAAATGTAGGTCGTCAATGTCCGGACTAGGGTATTCATGAGGAATAAATTCTCCACAACCAGGCCCCAAGGAATTGCAAAAATTCGAACTCATGACGTGTAGATTTACAACTTATCCTCACACCTAATACATTTACTATCTTCAGCCTCACATCTCATTTTTTTTTTCTCTCTCTCTCACCCACATAGGGGACCATATCACTTCTCCTGATTATGAAGTTCCATACTTGCATTACTTGTAGCTTTCTTGTTCATAGATACATTTTTCTGAAAAATGTATCTATGAACCCATTCTCGTTACAGTTCCTCAGTTGTGCTTTGCACCAAAATTGGCGAGAGAGAGAGAGAGAGAGGGCAATGAGATTCTTTCCCCACCTGTTTTGATACTTTTTTATTGAGTTATTGAATGCCGGGGTCAACTTCAGCCATCCAAGCCTAATCTCATAGTGTTGATTAACCGCCATAAAGTGAATAAAACTAAACCCTTCACTAAGATGTCACTGTTTGTAATATTTTAGGTCGGACTTCAATTCGTAACATTAACCCATATCTAACATGATTCTAATATAAAATTTAACAATGGATTCGATTTTAAGCAGTTAAGATTCGAAAGTAAAATTAGTTTTATAAGAATTCAAATTCAATCTAATATTTTTCTTTCAAATTTAATTAGGGTAGATTAACTAATATTAATCCACGTATGGTCCCCAACTATGTAAGATAGGTAATCTACCCTTAAAGAGGAAGAATAAGGTACTAAAATTGGTACTATGCTGAACTTTATAACTTTTTGCGGTTAAGTAACACCTTTTGAAAGTAAAAGTTACAATTGGAAAAATTATAGAAGTTTTTTTTTTTTTGGGTAAGTCAAAAAAATAAATTCAACTTTAAAAGGTATAATTTGACCTCAAAAAATAATAACTTTACCTTTATAAGTGATAACTTCTATAATTTTCTTAAAAAAACAAAGAAAAATTATAGAAGTTATGACTTATAAAGGTAAAGTTATTATTTTTGGAGGTCAAATTATGTCTTTTAAAGTTGAAGTTACAACTATCAGAAAGTATTCATGATCGATTATGAAGTTACATCAAATTGTAATAACTTCACATTTAAAAAGTATAACTTGACCTCAAAAAGTAGCAATTTTTCGTACAATATCGATTTTTTTTTGCAGTGGTACCCAAGGACGCACAATACCTAATAATACAAATATTTGAGGGCTAATGTCACTTTGCACCCTAAAAGATATTTTGATTTTCAATTTGCACCATCAATGTTATGAATTTATAGCAATGTAAAGCTTGTCCAAACTACTATTCAATTTTTCATCATAAATTGAAATACGTGAGTTTCAATTAGTCTGTCTTTTTTCTCTTTTGGCTCAAGAAAAATTGAGTATGAAATGCTGGATTTACAACTATAGCAATTAATGTGTTTCTGTGAAATGTTGGCTTTTTTTTTTTATTTTGTTGTTAACTTGGTAAAGCTAAACAACCAATGCTATTAACATGGACCATTAGATTAATGAATCCTATTGAATTTGTGAGATATTCAACGATTCTGATTATGCCACTTCAAGATAGATGGTGCACAAAATTGGTGTGAGCAACATTATTTAGAACATAATATTACCATTAGGAGTGTTCACCCTTACCTATGGGTAGAAATTATGGTATTTTATATTTCTACCCGATATTTTACGGAATAATTTTTTCTTGGCATACACTACCCGATCATGTACTATTCCTACCCGAATTCCAACCAAAACAATTAGTTAGGAAGTCGGGTGAATACATAATTTTAATTATTAATTTTTGGATCATTTTAATAATTTAATTAAGTAACATGTACTAATTAACTAACACAATAAACCAATAACACTAAAAAAATATAATATATTCGATAATATATATACAATTACAATAAAACACAACAAGAAAGTCATAAACATCAATACATTATATATAAAAAAAAAGTCATAAACTTCAATAAAACATTAGGGTTTTTAGATTTTTGAATTTTAATTTTTAGGGATTAACATGTATATATATAAAGACGTTAAATAATCAGTTAAACAAATGATAATTACTCATATTGACAAATGAAAATTCAAATTACAAATAATTGAAAATAACTTACAACTAGTTTATTGAAAGAAAATCTCATGTTGCATCATATGAAAGCTGGATACAAAGAGAGATATGAGAGAGAGAGAGGAGAGAATTTTGTATAAAAATTGGTTGTGGTTTACTAAGAATGACTGAAGTCTTTATGTAGGTGTAAATATTTTTAGAGAGAATCTTTGACATGATTTCTCTTTTGACTTCTAGTGCTGCTTTAACTCAGGTAACTTGCTTTTACTTGGGTGAGATGTTTTTCACTTTTGCTTTTTGATGGAAAAGGTGAAGTGAATCACTTTTACTTTGGTGAATTCTAACTTTTAGGTAGGAGCATGTGACTACTGGGCCCCTGATGCTGGCTAGAATCTGCTTTTGGTGGAAAAATTGATTGAGTGGCTGACTGGTGGCTGCTTTTCTGGTGGAAAGTATCCCTGTTGCTGTATGATTCCATCAGGGTGTGTAAAAAACAACTTTTGTTTCTTTAGGTAAAGAAAGTATTGATTGAAGTCTTTCACACATAGTGATAGGACTCATGGGCTGGAGAGACCATAAGCATTATTGGGGTCTTGGGCATCCTGAAAGGGATTCATAGACGGGCTGATTAATACTTGTGATGATGCAAAAGAACTATCATCTTCTTGTTCTGTTGCATGCTGGAGCATTTTTGTGCTAGTTCAATTAGCTTAGATGATTTTTTCTGTTGTGGTTTAGTTGAAACTTTAGAGGAGGATTTGATTTGCTTTGTTGGTGATGCTTGGACTTCTGGTGAAGATAACCTAAGAGCTGACATAACCTGCTTAGCTAGTATGTTGGTGGTTGTTCTTGTAATCCTGACTAGAGTAGGAACTTTGACTGAAAATTCTTTTCCAACTTGGACAATAATATGGTTGTGATCAAATCTTAGCTACCATATAACATAATATTGCCGCATAATTGTATTTGCTATAATACCATAATCCCATTTGCATATCCAAGGGACTTTATATTAAACTATAAATAATAATAATATTGGAAACTGACTCTCATGTTGACTTGCCTTAAAACAGGTGGAGAAATAGGTAACTTGATCTTGAAGATCAACTAGAAGGATTTCAAGCATGGGGCCGTGAACCTGTCACCACTGTAAAAACCAAAAAGGAACTTGGCTTTTGAATTCCTTGCTGAATTGTATGAACTAGGAATGTACATAAGACTCATTTTGATAGAGGATCAATTTAAACCATGACTCTTTGTAGTCATAATAACTAACTTGTTTGCTTTATCCTGGAAGATCTCGAAGCAAAGAAGGGTGAGATCTCCAATTTTTTGCTGAAATGAACTTTTGTATATAAAAAATGATATATAATTTTGCTAGGATCATTCCTATTAGCAATGTCGGAAGCATCGGTCTGAATAATTTTGAAAGAATTTGCTGAGAGAATACCAAGACAAGGCAAAGTCTTGACATATTTTTTGACTTGTTTAACTATGGATGTATGAACAGAAGGCCAAGAAGGAGATTTTCCTTTGAGTTTATCATACAAAGGTTTGGCTGTTTTTTTTTTTTTTTTTGAGAAATTGGTAGAAGTCTAAAATGTAGTTTTAAGACCCTAAGAATCTCTGTAATTGAGTTTTGTCTATAATCTCATCAGGGAACTTATCTGAAAATTGGATAGATCTACTGATGCGAATGATTATTGACTGTTGGATATTAAATCCAAGAAATCGGACTGAGGTTTGGAACAACTTAATCTTGCTAGAAGAGATGACTAAACCATTGTGTCTAACTATCTCAAAGAAGGCATTAAGATGTTTTCAATGTTCTTCTATTGACTTGGAGAAAATGAGGATATCATCTATGTAAACTATGGAAAAATGACTAACTGGGTTAAAGACCTCATTAATTATATTTTGAAATTCAATAGGAGCATTTTTCAATCCAAAGGCCATTACATTCCATTCATAATGTCCAAAAGGAGTTATAAATGCAGTTTTGTATCTGTCTTTTGGGGATATTTGAATTTGCAAGAAGCCACTTTTCAAATCAAAATTTAAAAATATCACTGAATTGCTTAATCTTTTGTTTAAATCTTGTTTGTTTGGAATTGGGTACATGATCCATTCTAATATAGAATTTAGACTCTTGTAATTGATGACTGACCTTGGTACTCCTCTTTCTAATTTTGTATTTTTGATGACATAGAAAGTTGGACATGACCAATGAGACTTGCTTTTTCTAATGATACCATTTTTGAGTAATTCAGAATTTTCTTTTTTACAAATTTCCATTACTTCATGGTTCATTTGAATAGGTCTTGACTTAGTTGGAATATTATGTTTACTAAATCCTTTGATGTAAGGAAGTTTTACCATATGTTTTTTTCTATGCCAGAAAGCAGTAGGAAGGTTAGAACATACTTCATTTTCAAACTTTTCATTAAACCTTTCAATCTTTTGGATTAAGATTGGATTGGTTAGTTGTTCTTGAATTCTTTTGTGACTAATTTTTTCTTTAAGAAATTTTATTTGGTTACTTTTCTGGGTTATTAAATTAAGAGACTTAGAGATTGAATAATCTTTAAGTTGTCTTAATTTTTTGACTTGAGGTTTTGTCAAAAATTTAAATGTTACCTATGAAACACGGATACGGATATGGGATACGAATACGATATGATATGGATACGGTGGTACGACAAAATCTAAAAAAGAAGGATACGGGTACGGTCAAAATACGACTATAATAAAATATATTTAATATTTTTATTATTTTTAATCGGCATAATTCTTATTTATTTTGATAGTTCTTTAACACAATAAAAAAAATTAGTAATTCTATTTAGTTTGAAGAAAATATATATCGTATCACTATGGTATATTCACAAAGTGAAATGATTAATTAGAGGAATCAAAGTTAACATTTACCGAATCGGTTTATTTAGAAGTAATTTTTGCTAAAACTATAATGTAATAGATTTATTTTTTGCTCTTTTGACATGTAATTGTAAATAATACTTAAAAAATATTCATGTGCATTTGAAGTAGTATGAATTTTTGTAAATGTACTGTATGGTATGTGAATTCGAAAAAAAATGTTAAAAATTCAATTCAAAAATTATATATATTGCTTGAACATAAAAGTATCCGAGAAGTATCCTAATATTTAATTATTATCGGATACGTATCCTTGAGTATCCAACGAGTAACGTATCCAATAAAATATGCGATACGGATACGCCAACCTTAACGAAGTATCCGTGCTTCATAGAATGTTACTGAGTGACCAAATGGTTTGGTAGACACACCTTCTATATCTGTAGTAAAAGAATACAACAGATACATGAATGGTATACCAAGAATGACTTTATATGTCATATTTTGTACTAAGAAAAATGATGTTTTGAAGCATACTTTGTCTTGACAAATATGCACATTTGGTAACTTGTATTTTATACTCATTTTACTACCATTGGCTGAACTGAGTTTTTCAATTGTTTTGTGATCATACTTAGTTGGTGTAAACCCTTCCTGAATGCAGTTTAAATCCACACCAGTATCTATAAGAGCTATGACTTCTACCTCATAATCATTATTAATTATGATTTTAACTCTAGAATGCCATTTTTGGAGATTTAGCTTTTTGATTAAGTTTAACTTGTTATCATTTTTACTTGTTTGTGAACATCCATCGTCAATTGGCAACTTCGTTATACCCAAGGGATCCACATTTGAAGTGGAGGTTATGGGTATCCGCTGGGAGCATGTTCTGGTTGAACTATTTGAGCTATCTGAGTTTTTTGTTTTAGATTGTTCATCAGATTGGCTAGAAGCCAAGCTTCTTGATTTGCTAAACTTACTTTTTGCTTTGAGAAGATTTAAAGCTTCTTCCAACTTTTTGTCTTGTAGTTTTAATTCTTTTATTTCTTGTTTTAACTTGTTAACTTCAAATTGGAGGCCTTGTAAAGTCACTTCCTTCTTTTTATTCTTACTAAATTTCTCCATAGTTTTGTTAAAACTGATTAACTGTTTTTCACCAAAAGATTGCCTAATATTTTTTTTGACAAACAAATCTTTGAGTTTTTTAATGTATTTAATTTTTAAGTCAGGATTTTCAATCTTGCTAATAAGATCAATAAGGGCATGCTCTTCTTTAGTTTGCTTGGTTAAAACTCTAACTGTTTTACAACAATTGTCTTTACAACCTAGCTCAATGTCAAGTTCACTGGAGTGGCTAGAAATCGATTGATAATCTGAAGAACTTTCAGGATTACTTGAATCATCTGAACTTTCTTCATTTTGACTGAGGTTACTTAACTTAAAGATGGTTAAGATTTTAACTTCATCTTCTTGAGTTAAGTTTAATTGTTTTAACTTCTTTTTAAGTGGACATTCTAGGCTGATATGTCCTTTTTGCCACAATTATAACATTCAACTTCTTTTTCTATTTTTCTTTCTTGACTTTTTCTTATAAATTTTATGCTTATAAGATTTTTTATGTTTTTGACTTGATTTTCCACAATATTCTTGTTTTAAAAAATTCTTTTTGCATCTTTTGTAATAATGCCTACTTCTATTGTAGGGTCTATGTGACTTGTGGTTCCTGCAGGATGGTGCTACTGAAGGGAGACCATATTGTTACAGAAATCTTCCATTTCATATTTAGCTTCTTTTTTTTTTTATCATCTTTCATTTGTTTGCTAATTTTCATATCAATACTCATCCTTAAACCTTCTTTTTTGAATGATACTAATAATATCACCATAAGTTAACTGGTCATATTCGGTGATTCCATTAGGCTTGCTTATTGCTTCTCTAATCTTATGTGCAAAGAGATTATGTAAACCATTAATAAACTTTTCTTTACAGAGAGACTTGTCACAGTCTTGTCGGAGCATTACTCTTGAGATGAATACATCTTTGTACTATCTAAAATCACTTAATGTTGGACATCTTAAGCTACTTAGCTGATCATGAACTATAGTTGTGAAATCCCAAAAACCAGAGGTCCTTTGTTAACCGTTGACCACCTGTCAACCCATGAAAATACCAGTGACTGTCGCACCACCCGACATCATGTCAATGCCATCCCCTCAACCAAGATTTTACCCACACTTTTGTGGTCTCTTACACATTAGCTTATCTTCATTTACACCCCCATAGAACACCTTTGATCAAGAGAAAACAATGCCCAAGAGCCTAATGAAACATTTAAAAAATTTAAAGTTTTGAGAAAACCTATCGGTATGAGTGTTCTTAAACCTACCGGTAGCAGTAGTGCATTGGATTCCTGTTTTTAGAAAATCTGTGAAAACCTACAAGCACATGTGTTCAAAACGTACCAGTAGAAAAAGGCTACTGAAATTCGTCTACCGCAAAAAAAAGTGACTTTCTATCGGTAGGTGTGCTCAAAACCTACCAGTCAGTGTGTCCAGATTTGTCTATTTCACCTGTTTTCGATTTTCAATCCACTTCAACCCATTCCATATTCATCCAAAACAAGTATAATGAAGTTTTTCATATAAAACATGGTTCATACATGTTCTATTACAATCATTTTCAAAGATTTACATGCCCAAAATCAAATTTCACAATCGTTTTACAAAATATGGTTTAAAAGCACAATTTGACTTTTCTTCATCTTTGAGTCTCCAAATGTGAGCCATTCGCCGGTGTATAATCCGCATCTGAAATTTTTTCCCATAAAGGATGAGTCACGCTCAATAAGGTATCTCTTAAAGAGACTACTCCTCAACCTAGATGTATATGAAATGTCACATACAATTTCAACAATTCACAAAGCATTCCAATTAAGAATATGCAATTCAATATTGAAATTTTTCATGCCATGTCATGAAATAATACGAGACTCACTCATGCAACTCAACCTGAGCTCTTACCGGCTCCCATAACACATGCAATGCCAGTATATATAAAAACGGGCAATTCAAGCCCTTGTCATTGATATTGCACATCCAATGATCTTTTTTTTAAAAAAAATAAATCATGTGTCTTTGTTGGATATTCGGGTTTTAGAATCTCATTGTCAGTTTCGTACACCGTTACACTTTTTTGGACTTTTACCATCGGAAATGTATAAATTAATAACCGGGTCTTACACCCAAGGGAGTATCTAGCCCTTCTTGCTATACTTGATACAAGTTTTTCATGCAATTGTACGACTCTGTTGAACCTTGGTCCGACTGTACCAAACCCACTTACCAACCACTAAGGATGATGTTTGATCCAACAATATGCACACACACCCACACTCATGCCTAATTGCCCATGAATGTTATGACTCCGTACATATGCAATGTAATGAACAATTGCAATATCAATATAATATTCATATGTAATGAATGTCATATGAACTATTTCAACTACATTTCTACACATTTCATGGCTTATTATATCCAAAGCATATAATTTTCCATAAATCATCACAATGCCAATATATCATAAGCATATTAACATTTACATTCAACAAAAATTTTCTCAAGCATGTTATACATAATCTATGCAAAACATACTTAATTTCACATAGGTATTTAATCAAACACCTTCAAGGCACCTAATCATTAAGTAATTTCTACATACCCAATTCAAGATAGAATTTATTCTACTCCTTTCTAATACCCATTTTACAACAATAGGCAAGTGTTAAATACATCTAACAACCTACCCATTTCACATAATCACCCTAGGTTGGAAATAAACCTAGTTAGGATGAAAACCCTATCTCTTGAAGCGTAAGAGGCTAGGAAGCTCCAAGAACCCCAATCTCGTCCAAAACCTTTGATTTCTCCAAGCTCTTTTTTGGAACTTTGGTGAAATTTTTCCTTCTTGGTATAGTTTTGTAGCCCTCGCTACATAGAACAATCTTTGTTCTTGGCTTGAGTTGATTTGAGGAACAAATCTCCGTAGATTGTAGAGAGAAGGTGGAGTTTTTCACTTTTTCCCTCTCTTCCTCTTTCCAACGTTGAACCCAACAAAAAATGGGGAAGAAATCTGATTTTTCTTCCCCTTTTTTTATAGTCTATAAGAAACGATTAAATGTCATCCCAGTTCAAGTTTAAAATATTTTTATTTCAATTTACTTTAAATTATTATCCAATTTTTGAAATTTTATTTTTCGGGTTCGTTTATGAGGTCACCTGTCACTTGGTTGCCTCGTAAAATGCAAAAAATTTGACTATTTCAAAATTCGATGAAAATTGGCATGATAACTACATTTCACAAAACAAATTCAATAGTGAGGTCCGTTTCATCATTCGATTTCTAAAAAAATACGGGTTTTCAACTCGTACCGTAGTGCAAATTATCGTTTTGCCATTTTTCTTAAAAGTTCAAATTTACCAAGGTTTTAAACTAGATGCTATGTTACTAGGTCTTCCAACAAAAATGTTTGATTATTGTGTAGATGAGAGTGTTAATCCCATCTGGTTTTGCTCTTCCAATTGTTTCATAAAAAATTTGGAATATTTTTATCATCCACTTCAACAACATACCTAATACTCTCTCGTAGATCTTGCCTGAGATAGTTATCCCACCAATTTTTTAACATTCCTGTGAATCCAGAAGTGATTAGGTCAACTATTTATAGTTGAGTGTTATCAAGATTGTTAATATAACTGTTAATAACCATAGGCTTGTTATTAACTTTGTTGAGTATTTCTTGTTCACTTAATGCATCTATGTTCCACTCATAGATTTTATTAGATTGTACTGAAAATTGGTTACTAATTTTCATTTCTTCAAATTGAAGATCAGGAGGTGTTGGCAGAGAATACCAATTTTTTGTGGTACTGGTTGGATTTACTTTTGAAAATGATATTTTGTTAAGATTTTGACTATCAAATTGTTCTTCCAATTCTTTGATGTTAGAATCAATAGAACTTTCTAATGCACTTGTTTCTGGTAACTTACTATCTTCATAGGCTTGTTCATTTTGATTGATAGTGTTTATCTGAGATGGTTCTACTTTAGCTTCCATCTTTTGGATAACTTCTTCATTTTTTTGAAGTCTTTTGCTATGTTTTATTGAAACTCAAAGTTTACTTCGGTTTTTGGGTTACTGAATTAGAGGTTTCTCTAATTTTTTACTCATTTGATTTCATAAATTTTTGTTTCAATTTTATCTAACTGTTTACCAATTGTTGTTAGACATTGATTGGTAAAGTTATTCTACTCAATTATTATTTTTTCAGGTTCATTACCTGAAGGTAGCTTAAATGGTGAGACTTTGACTTAGAATCTTTATGACTAATTAATAAGGTTTTCTGCTGAAGGATGACTTGAAGATACTGATTAGCCCAAAATATTGCACATCATGTATGCAATTGCACTCCTTTTTATGCTTACTTTTGTGGTGAAAATGGGAGGAATTGCAATATTTCTAACAATTAATGAGATTTCAATGTGTTTGCAAGCAAAGAGTTGAAAATAGAGTGAGTTAAGCCCCCATCGTAGTGCTCAAAGTCAATGAAGATGAAGGGGGGCTTGACAATGGCTTGGAAGGTGAAAAGACCAAGATTTGAGCAAAACAAGTGCTTGGGGAGCCCACATATGCTTCTCCCACACCTACCCTGATAGGTTCTACCTACACCCATGCCTTACACAAAAGCCTAACATTGGAAGAAGAGGCATGGGAGAAGAGGAGAGAGAAAATCATGGAATTCAGTCAGCACAAAGGCCATAGAGCTTCAAGGACAAAAATTACACTACACTCTTCACATTACACATCATAGTTTAGCATTTTTAGAGAGAGAAGCTTCCAAGGTAGAAGATAGAGTTTTAGAGAGAGAAAGCTTTGATTGTTGCATTTTCTTCACCCATTTCCTTTGTAGTAAGTTAT
>CAUOFW020003085.1:0-40208 GCA_963454935.2 Ilex paraguariensis
GTATGTATATATAGGAGGAGGAGACAAAGAAGGGTACAATCTGTTGACATCTCCCATGGCTGAAACAGCTACCAATTCCACACAATCCAATGGGAAAACCATATATGGGTCATCTTTCCCTTCGATCTCATATTCAAATGGGTTTTCTTCTTCTCCTTTGTTTCAGAGGAGGATCGAATTTCATTTGGCGAGGAAGCCTTTTACTGGGTTTAGTAATGGCGGCGGCGATTTCAAGCTGGAGACTTTGAATCCGATGAGGTCAGTGGAGGCTCACCAGAGGTCAGATGGGTTGGACACATCTGGGAAGAAGTCTGATGGGCCAGAGTCTACGGAGATTGGGTGGATCCGGAGCTCTGTTCTGGGATTACTTTCAGGAGAATTGTGAGTTTGTCAACTTGGACAGTCTTACTTATGGGCATCTCTATCTTTATGTTTCACACTCACGGATTCTTATGTCTCTTGAATAGCCGTAGATTATCATATATAAATGCGTCGGATTTAGTACTCGGTTTTTTAGTGGATATTGTGGAGTTATGTTATTGTCTTGTAAATTTTTTGAAGGTTTTACTGGGTGTTTGTTTTTTTTTTGTTCTCATACAGTTTGATATTGATCTTTTGAAATATCAGCTAAGAATATCATTGACTTCTCTTTTTCTTTTTTTTTTTTTGGGCTTGGTTTCCTTTATTTTTAATTTAACTTTGTGCATGCTCTTAGTTGTTTGGTGGGTGTTTCACTTTTTATGTCTGTTTCAAATGATTTGGGAAATTTTGAAGTTCCCAGTAATATTGACTTTGGATTTTCTTCTTTTGTTTGAATGCGTGGTGGTGAAAGTGTTAATTGGCTTTGATTTTTTTGATTTGGCGTGCATTATATTGATTACATTTCATTTTGAGTCATGTCTAGCCTTGTTTACTGAGTGATGTTTTACAATTTTATGCTGTTATTGGTTTAAAGGCCTTGCTTTAGGTTATTTTCGAATTACTAGGTTTTTACTATTGTCATTCTTCATCTGTTTGATTTTAGGCTTTTTTCCCCTGATTGTGAAATGCTTTTTGTTATAGGTTTGCAGCTATTTATACTTGATTTTAGATTTTATCTATTATATGTTTTGAAGCTTGTGTTGAGCTCTTCTATATTTTGATCTCAATCTACTGAAGCAAGTCAACCCCACAGAGTCATGTGACCACATATTAAGGGACTGTGCATGACAATTATGGTTCACGTGATAATATGTTCTGTATCACCCAAAATTAGAAAGGTTGCTTGTTATAATTTGAAACAACGTTAGTATGTTCCATCAAAACTTCTTAAGGCTGGAATAGTAGGACATTCCTCCGTGGGATGTCCTGACAAAGCACATATTCCACACAATTGATCCGTGGGTGACACAATAGAAATTTCCTTGCCTTTTTTCATCTCTAGAGCATCCAGCTTTCGAGACAAGGTAGCTATTCTAGCCCTTAGGTCATCATCCTTTTCTAGCATGTATTTTCTTCCCTAGGATGAAGATGACTTTGTTTTAACAATATTTAGTGAGGCCGAGTCCGATATTTGAGAACTCTCAGATATGGTATCAAAAAACTCAAATACCTCATCAGGATTCTTACCCATGAATTCTTTCTAGGCCATCATTTCATCAAATTGACGTATTGTGGACGAGAGGATATCATAGAAGAAGCCAACTAAGGTCCAACTTTCAAATGCATGATGTGGGCAAACTTGTAGAAGATTCTTAAATCTCTCCCAACATTGATAAAAAGTTTTTGCTTATTTCACACAAAAATTCTTAATTTGACGTTTCAATGCATTAGTATGATATTCAGGAAAAAAATTTCTTGAAAAATTTAGTCTGCAAAACTTGCCAACTTAGAATAGATTGAGCTTTTAAAGACTTTAGCCACTATTTAGCTTTATCTGTTAAATAAAAAGAAAAAAGTTTCAGTCGGGTCATTTCAGAATTGTCTTGTAATGAACCACTTACTTCTTCAAATTCTTTTTTACACTACCAAAATATCCATTCCCACCCTATTAAACTCCATAATATTAGAATTATTGTGCCTACCCCATTAACGACTAAGTTGGTTGTTTGCACAGTCTACACCCTCCCCGTTAAGATGTTAACCATATTCTTCCTAGCTTACTATATACTGCTTAAGTGTATACTATTCTCACTCCCATTTATTCCCACGATCTAACCCCAAGGTTTCTTTCTCTCCCTTTCCTTCTTTAGAATTTGATTTGATGAACTTAAAAGTCACATTGAATTGACATAATGTAATAGAGTCATAGTATACAGCACAGACTTGTAAGTTGGTTCTGCCTCATGCAATGAGCATTATATTGCATAGACCCTCTTTCCGAGACCTGAAATTTTAGGGACGAACACTTTACAATGGTTTCCATCATATGGTTGGAAGCATATGGACACTTCCACTTGGACACAAACTGCTTAGGTAGTTTGTAGGACTCCTTCGATAGAAAAAAAACTACTCAGACGATGTGGTTAGTTGAGATAGGATAGGGAAAGAAACCATGGTTCAAGGTCGTAGTAGCGGCCATTAACTCGAAGAGTTCTAAGATACATTGACCGTGGCATTGCGGCATGGTATCAGGCGATATGACTTAAAAGAAAACGTTCGATATGACAAGAGATTCAGGTCATATTGCGGTATCGTGGAATCATATCAGCCAATTCGATGACGATAACTCGACAACTATGAATTAATTAGGATACAATTCGGCCGAAACATGCGAGACTCGAGGTTTATACGTATCGTGTAAAGGTATCGTTTTGGAAGGTGCTGAGTCGGATACGACTCGGGCGACTTGTATTGGTATTGGTCGATGCTTTGAACCATAAAAGAAACCCTTGGCAAGAGAAATATGAAGATAAATATACTATAGATCTGCAGTGTATATAATGGAGTGGTAAAGGTACATTTAATGTACTGCAGTGTATATAATGGATGATTTGGTCATTAATGGGTCAATATAGAATGAGGCGGGAATAGTTGTTTTGATATGAGCAAATTTAACCGGATGGGGATTTATATTTAGGGTGGGCATAGCCTCTCCAAATCAAACATGATTGAACAATGGAGGTTGATTCTTATTCTTGTTTTAGTAGTGATCTATAGGTGCTTGATGGCTTGCATCTGTATCGAGTTTTAGTTCACCCTTATTTATTTCTTTACCTGGATGATTTTAACTGATTCATCTTCTGATGCATTTTTTGCACCTTTCATCATTGCATATGAAGTCTCATCGATTAATGTCAAGTTGATGGATCGTTATTGTATGAACAAATTTATGCATAGAGAGGGTGTGTGGGTGGGTGTGCTTATTTTCACTTTTTGTTCGAACAGTGATCAATTTTAATCTAGTTTTAAGATGTTTGATATCTTAACTGAGGACAGTTTGAATAATTTACAGGGTGCTGGTTTGGAAAATCTTGGAAATACTTGTTTTCTCAATTCAGTATTACAATGTCTTACATACACAGAGCCTTTAGCAACATATTTACATACTGGGAAGCACCAAACGACTTGTGAGTCTCTCTCTCTCTCTCTCTCTCTCTCAATCCATAGTACACATCCCTTGCCTACATGATACCAAACGTTGCAGTAAAGTGTATTGTAGTGGAACTGAATAAGATAAGCACTATGTGACAGAAGAACCTAAACTCAGATGATGCGGGATCTAATCTCACAAAACTTGATAAAGTGCCTGTTTGGTGCAGCTATATCTTTTATTGAAGTGCTTTCTTATTAGAGCTGTAGAAAGAGCGCTGGCTGTTGAAAAGTTGGATTTGTTTAGGACGACTTTTAAAACCCTAACTCATGAATGAAAGGGGTTGACTAGTCCATTACAAATAGAACTAAAAAATGTTTGACCTAAAATGGTAAAATAAGTTCCAAAAGTATTAAGTTTGAGCTTTGATCAAAAGTGTTGTTGCACCAAAATCTTTACCGTAAAAAAATTGCTTTCCTAGTGTCGCCCAATAGTCCCTAGTGCAAATTGTTGAATTGAAATCCCAAAAATTTGGGTGTACAACTGTGAGGTTGTAGGTTTGAATATGAGGGCAGCCAAATGGTTTGGTCTCCTAGAATCCCATTTAATAGGTACCAAATTGAGTAATGACTTTAAATTGCTTTTAGTACATTGCATCTTACCATCAAATGGTCCCCAAGGATGAGAGCCCAATTATAAATCGTGTCAAACCCAGTCTTTAACTTGGGCTTTATTTGTGTGGTTGGGAATGGGCTGAAGTTCTCCATTGGCTAAGTTTTAGACATGCTAGCACATTTATAAGTATGAGGCATATCCCACGATTATCATTCCTCTCCACCTGTTCAATTAGATTCTTAATGTTCTTTCTTAAATGCCTCTTTTTAAGTGTTCGGCTATGTGATGGTTCTATCTAGACCGCAAATTTGTTCCTGATCTGCCTAGGGTGGGTTTTATGCGTTTGTAGGCAATCCAAGTTTTCAGCTTCCTTTTTGTGAAAATTAAACAATAAATGTATTTACTTGCAGTCTGCAGACACATTTCTCATATTATCACAGTTTGGATGATAGCATCTATAGTTGAAATATTGAATGAAATTGGTTTTGCAAAATGGTGCTATTATGTAACCTGTTGAGTTAAGGAATCACTTTGATCAGAATTCAGCACGAACTGAAAAGCTTGGGTAGTCATTGTCATGTTCATGTGTATTTTACATGTCAAAGTGATAACCATAATTATATAGAGGATGACTTCGTTCCTTCAATGCTTGAGTCTCATATAGAATCATTATACATAATTTGTGTTGTGCTGTTTATGTTTATGTTTATGTGTATGAATCCCATTCTTGTAAACCATCGCAGAAAGTTAATTATTTTTATGAAGCGTTTGATTGTTAGATTATCAATTATGGGTTGCTCTGTGCTTTTAATTTTAAAATTTTATAAAGATCATTCAATTGGTTTTACTGCTTAAGATGATTTAGGTCTTGGACTAAAGCTCGAGTTTAAAATGCTGCTCGAAACATAACTCTTTCACGATGGCTTCCATGGGGATAATTGTCTAATTGTGTCACCTTGACTTTCCTTGCTCTGGATACCGAATGTCCCAATTGATGCACCCCATAATATGAAGAATTTGTTACTTAATATAGGTTCAGAAGACTGCATAATAATGACTTCTTTTCTTCAACTGCATTGTGATCTAGGGCCTGATGCAGTTTGGTTGTGGCTATGAGCTCATTCAATGTGGCTTGGTAAAATCCACTTGTACTGTTGTGGATTAGATTATCTATTCTGGCAGACAAACTGATCATATTATCTGCAGAGTAAAAAGAATATGATTTAGACTGGGGAGAAATTGGGGAAGGAGATAATAGCTCGCTTCATGATGCAAAATGAATTTTGAGGGAGATGTCTATGATTTGACTGCAGTTGTCACATCACTGCAATAGGGTTGAACCTGGAACTAGGTTTTAGCTCAATATTTGGTGTGAGACACTTGTATGAGGAAAGATGTCCATGCTATTATTCTAACCTTTATGTCTTTGTTATTGGTTTTATGCGAAGTAATCAACTTTGATGCCACTAGTACCGCTGTTAAAATTTTTTTGTCGTTTATCCTTGGATGTATGAATCCTTTAATCTGGCCCCTTTTATTTTGGTTCCTGTTATCACCTTGTTTATGTTGAATGGATGTCCATATTTCTCATTCCTTTAATTTTCCTTTTGTATTGCTACATGAAGGCCGTACTGCTGGATTTTGTGCCTTATGTGCCATCCAAAGACATGTAACTCGTGCTCTACAATCAACTGGGAGAATACTGGCACCAAAGGATCTTGTCTCGAACTTGCGGTGTATCCTATTGCTGGTCACTTTTTTTGAAGTTTTATTAGAGATGATTGTAATCTTTCTTTAATTGCCACTTTTCACTGTTGAACCTTTTATACTAGGCCCAAGGAAATATATTTTTGTGGGTTCCTTATGCGATACTTTCTCCTTTTTTTGGTTTTCCGAATTTGAAGTCCTTGACTTTATAATTAGGCATCTCTCGGAGCTTTCGAAATGCCAGACAGGAGGATGCCCATGAATATATGGTAAATTTGTTGGAGTCAATGCACAAATGCTGTTTACCTTCAGGAGTGCCAAGTGAATCGCCAAGTGCCTACGAGAAAAGTTTGGTCCATAAGATTTTTGGTGGTCGCCTCCGCAGTCAGGTAGTTGTATAGCTTGCTTGGTGTCTCTGCTCCTGTCAGATGAAAGTTGAGGGAGAGACATGTGCCTTTAGGGATAATTCAGAAATTTTGTAGTTCGTTTGAAATATGTTATGAAGGAACTGGGAAAAGTTTTCAGTTGGTCTGGTGGACAGCACTGTCATAATTTTCCAAGGTTTGATGCTTCAATATTCAATTTGGTTGATAGTTTTATTTTCTCCAGGTGAAATGCATGCAGTGTTCCTTCTGCTCCAACAAGTTTGATCCATTCTTAGATTTAAGTCTTGAAATTGTGAAGGCAGATTCCTTGCATAAGGCACTTGCACATTTTACTGCCAAAGAGCAGTTAGATGGAGGTGCGAGGCAGTACCAGTGCCAGCAGTGCAAACAGAAAGTGAAGGCTCTCAAACAGCTTACCATTCATAAGGCACCCTATGTACTTACCATCCACCTAAAGCGGTTTGGTTCACAAATAACGGGACAAAAGATTGACAAACAAATCCAGTTTGGCCCCACATTGAACTTAAAGCCTTTTGTCACTGGTCCCTATGTGAGTAGAATTTTTGTTTTGTAGTTGTACTTACAAGTTTGATTCCATTGTACTCCGTGTTACTGTCCTAAGCATTAAAATGCATCAGATTTCAGTGCAGCTAAGAGGAATAGATGTATAACTAAATCTATATACATAAAATGGATTGTCCCCGAAAATAAATTCAGCGATGGAGGGTGACAATAAATTAGAAACCCTTGGGGAAATTAGGTATTTTCATCTGTGTTTCTATGTCGTCTGGGATTTCCTGAATAGTTCACCCATTGTTTTTCTGGCAGTTGCCATTTAAGGAGAAACCATTTCAGATCCTTTTACTTTGCTTTGGTTGGACAGAACCAATGAACATGTTGTTTGTAGTCAAAAAAAAAAAAAAAATTAAAATATGTGCTCCTTGCTATATTCATTGCACGGGTAAGTTAAATATATTCATGCATCCACAATTTTCATGCTGCTGTTGTCTGTACATTCATCTTTAGATGATAAGCTTCTGTTAGGATGAAAGCTGAGCCCTATCAAATTTTTTTTTTTTTTTTGGGGGGGGGGGGTTGTTGTTTGTTCGCATCTTTGTTTCTTCGTCGTTTATATCGGTTGTATAGGTCTCATAACTCATCTATAGCTAGTATGGTATCCTCGTTCTCCTCCTTCATTAGTTTGAACTTGAACTTCTTTAGAAACTTGCGAGATAGAGAAGTGGATGAATTGTCCCCTATCCAAGGAGTTGGATCATTTCCTCTTCTATTGATTACTCACTCTTGCAATCACTCTTGCAAATCTTTTTTTGCTTCCTTAATTGTTAAACCATCTTTTTCATTCTTTGGACCACCTTTTGTTTGCTAGAATAAGGCACCTTTGAAGGTACAAGTTTTTGCATGTTTAATTGCACATAAGGAACCAAGTATCAATGCGCTTCTCTAAAAAGGAGCGCTGTCCAAGTCCAAGGATTTTGAAGGAATTCATTTATTTTTAATTAAAGATCATTGGGCTCAAGTGTGCGGATCAGGACAACACTTGATATTTTCATCTTATTATTGTTGTATTTTTTGATCTTGTTTAGGGTTTTTCTTCTTTCTTCATGTATTTCTTTGAGGATTTCTTGTCCTATCATGTACCATTTTCTTTTCTCAGTTAATATTATATCGTTTCCTCTCAAAAAATAAAAATAAAAAAATCTATGGCATTACAAAACTCAGGCCGAGATGAAAATTCACTAATATTTCAAACTCATTCTGTGATCTAGATTATTATAATTTACCTAGTAAATCTTATTTATGTTTGGTATCTCTTAAATGGCAGTGATAACCATTTATGAGATGTTTTTTCCCTCCATATCTAACATGCAGCAATTTTTTGTTCAACTTCCCTTTTTGAGTTTCCCTATGTGAGATTTCTTTTAGTTGTGATGGTTATTGATCTTCTCTCTGTTTCTCATATATTCCAGGACGAAGATTTGAAGTACACTCTTTATGGTGTCCTGGTTCATGCTGGTTGGAGCACCCATTCTGGCCACTATTACTGCTTTGTTCGTACTTCAAGTGGCATGTGGTACTCCCTTGATGACAATCGGGTATTTAAGATAACTTCATTCTCCCTATGCGCTCTTTAGTCATGGGTATTTTATAAGTGGTTACTTGATCAGACTGTACATAGTTGATGACTTTATTACTTGTTGATTTTCTGTTTCCGTTGTTTGTTTTCCATCATAAGCAGTATGAATCTTTTACCTACTAAAAGAACAAAAATATATGCAAATTGAATCTATTTCACTCTATGTGGTACATTCTTTATGGGTCATTTTATTCTGTGTACAATACCATTTAGGGTTTAGGATAATGTAACACTTATCTCACTAATCAGTGAGAAAGTGCTACGCTATGGGTTGTGGTCTCAAAATGGACGTTTATCACCTTTAAGATCGTGCAGAAGGTATTTTAGGGCCGCTATGTTCGCATGATAATTGAGGTGGTCTCGTGCGATCTCATCCTTGGTCATCATTAAGTTGGCTGTGCTGCCTGTGGTTACAGAATCACCCCAGAAGCCTGTGTTTCTGCATTATCAGCGGCGCTGGCTGATAAGTTGGCTGTGCTGCCTGCGGTTACAGAATCACCCCAGAAGCCTGTCTTTCTGCATTATCAGCGGCGCTGGCACAGATTTTTATTTCTTCTGCGCGGCTCCCTGAAAACAACCATCTTAATTTGCACAGTATAGTTAGTAACTTAGACTCCCTCTTTGAAGCCCACATTGAATATTGACAAGATTTAAAACACACCTGTACTGTGTCTGAACTACCAGGAGTTCTTCTTAAGGTCTGGACTTTGCATTTGGATCTAGATCAATGTTATTTCTTTTTTTTTTTTTGGACAAGGATGCATTGTTATTTCACAACCACGTCTCATTGAAGTTATTTTCAGCTCTATGGATGCTAAGTGATTTTACCAACCCTATATTATCATCTTTCGGTGATTAATATCTTTGGCCCCAATTAAATATTGACACGATTTAAAACACTCCTTTTCTGTTTCTTAACTACCAGTTTGAACTTTGCATTTGGGATCTAGATTGATGCATTGTTATTTCTTTATTTTTTTTTGGATAAGGATGCATTTTTATTTCACAACCACATGTCTCATCGAAGTTATTTTCAGCTTAATGGATGCCAAGTGATTTAACCTAAACCCTGTATTATCATCTTTTAGAGATTAAAGTCTTTGGCCTTAAATTGTGCCACTTGAATTTGTTTCTGAAAAAGTTATCTTAAACATTGAGGATTTGATTTTTTTACTTGCCACATTTACTTGATTGTAGTGTTTGCTGGTGTCTACTGAGACTTATATACCATGCGTCTTTAATCATGAGAGGTTTGATTTATTCAATGAGTGAACCTGTGATTCTGTGAACCTAATATGTCAGGTTGTCCAAGTAAATGAGAGGAAGGTTTTGGAGCAGAAGGCCTACATGTTGTTCTATTTTCGAGATAGAAAAACATCTGCTTCGAAGAAGCCTAGTGATGATGTTCAGAAACAGAGCATGGCCCTAAATGCTATGGGAAATAAACCATCTTTTAGTTGCAACCAGGGATCAAAGGAAACTGTTCAAAATGGGCCATTTGAGAATACATTGAATGCCCTGAACTCTTTTGCGGCTCAGAGAGGTGTATTAAATGCACCAGCATCAAAGGAAGCCCCAAGGAAAGTAATCTCTTCCAAGAAAAACAATGGGCCGACAATGGCTGTGTGGTCATCGCTGAACAGTGACTCTTTGCCAAAGGTGCCACCACTAAAGGATTCAATGAAGGGCCTTTCTGTTCCCAACCTTGATGGGGGAGAAGGTTTGCCACGATCAATTTCAGCTGTTGAAGGTTTTGATGACAAATATAAACTTGATAGTGCTATGATAACAACAGCTGGTGCTAAAATCACTGGCTGTTATGTGGAGAGAAATAAGGAGAAAGATTTGAGTGACCCTGTTGCTGTGCCAGCAAACTGTAATGGCATCCAGACCTCAGTTGCAAACAAAGTTTTGGGTGACTCGGTTACCATACAATCCATCTGCAACAAGGACAAAATTATCAAGGAAGATCTAAGGGACACGGTTACCATGCCCCCTAATTGCAATCTTCCTCACATATCCCCCATAAATGGGGGTATCACAGAGAATGCTTCCTCTTGGAAGGTACTTGGATATTTTGTGTTCCGATGAACTTGTTTCTTACTCTTTCTGCTTGGATTGAAAATGCATCTTAATTCTCATCTTATATACTATGCACTTTTATTTGTGTTCAGAATGATAATAAAGCTGCACTATTGGATCCTAATGAAAAAGCATCAAAGTATATTGATTCTGTGAGGTTGTCAAATCATACAAGCAGGGAAGATGATGCCGTAAGTACCTCTATTCTCAAGAAACTAACACTTCAAGTATGATTTCTTTATCAAGTCTGAACGATTTTTTTTTTCTTTTTCCCCATTGTATTTTCCTTTAGATTGGAGGCTTCTCCAAAGAGAGTGATGGTAGTAATTCACTCCATGACAAGGCTGGTGATATTGGTCGGCGAGTGGTGAGGACTGAATCATCATACTCATCACGACTACCAATCACAGCTCTTGATAGCAAACCCCGCCAAAAACTGAGAAGGAAGCTTCTGATGAGTCAGATTAGAAGCATGCGCCTTGGATCCTCCTTACTTTTTGGGACATCATTAAGCCTGCCAAAAAAGAAAAAACACAAACGCAGCAAACAACGGTCTTCACAAATCAAAAATCTCAGTAAGGAACAGTTGTTGGATAGGGAAGGTATCACGATGGATCTTGGACCATCAACTTCTGAGAAAATCAAGACCATCCCCCTGGGTGGTTCAGCTCAATCTCAACAAAAAGGGGTGAAATCGAGGACACATAAGAAAAATAAAAGTGTTGTTGCAAAGGATGTTACAAACACTAACAGCAACCTGTGTTCAAGTACTATTGATGAAAAGTTTAAGGAGAGAATTTGTCAGAATGATGCTGTGCTTGCATCTAACGTGGAACCGAAAAAGAGTTCTAGTGCTGCTTCTGCAGTAAACCACTCAGATGCTAGAATACCCTATAGTTCAAAGGACAGCGGAAGACAATTGATGCAGAAAGACTTGATGAATATACTTACTAGAGGTTTGGAGGAGACTATCGGTGAGTAATTGTTTGGAAGCCCCCATTGAGCTCTGTCTTATGCAGCATTAAACTTCTGAAATCTCAGTAGTCACTGAATTTTTCATGTCCCATTTTGCCTTTTCTTTTCATTTGATGTATTGGATATCCATGGTCCTTTTCTATTTCTTTTTTTCACTTGGCCTTATATGGTTGATTGCAGTTGGACGTTGGGATGAAATGGAATTGCCTTCATCTCAGATTCCTGAGCCAAGTGGTGTGGAGAGCGTCAGCATTGGTTATGTTGCGGATGAATGGTGAGTAGAAGTGCACCATGTTTATTTGGGTAGAGTTCGGCATTATGTAGAGATAATGTCACTGCTTATGATGACAACAGTTTGGTGGCCAATCACTGCCAGTAGGATTCAAATTAAGTCTAGCATTAAATTTCAACAGAATATTATTATCTCGATTACTGGAGTTGACTCGTGTCATCTGAACCAACCCATAACCACTAGATGAATTCAACTCAGCAGTGCTTATTCTTCTAAAGTTCAAAAATTAATTGATATTTTATTTATGTATATTTTAATGCTAAACAGTTGTATCACTTTCTGTCATTTTGTAAGTTATTGTGAATAATATAAAAACCTCGTTATAGGAAGGTTGTATGCCTGGTGCTTAAAACCATTAAAAGTAAAATTTCATAGTTTTGCGATTTAGAATAGGTATCTATCCCCGAGAAAAAAAGGGGTAGTATTAAGAGTTCCCTTCAGAGAAAGTTTGGAATCAATTGTATTTAAACGAAATATGACTACTATCAGTTATTGATTGAGAATGAGTGGATAAGCCATTGATTTGTGTGGGATATATAATTTCTACCTTTTTCCTTAGTTGGTTGTTTCCTGAAACCTAATTAAAAAACCCAAGACAAACTGTATTAGGTGGGATTGTGTTATCACAAGTTGGGAATTGTCATTGTTGCTTGAAGCATGTGAAGAGCCTAGGCCGTTGGCCAAGTAAAATGCTGTTTTTAGATGAATAGAGTAGAGGAAATATAGCTACCATGTAACATTTAGCCAATGCGTGGCGTTTGCTTTTGGCTTTTTCCAGTCCTTTTGCTAACTTTAATTTTGGCCCTTTCATATTAGAGACACTGCCCTTCATCTTAACCCACTCCTTCCAGTCCCCCAACATGGATCACCAACCTGAAGTCTTTCACCAAGCTTCCGCCTATGAGGAAGTCCTTGATGTTTGAGCTTGATCTCATTGGTAAGCAGCATTAGGGTTTAAGAGAGAATAATTTCACCTGTCAAACCTTCATGCAATTTTTTAGGAACTTTCAGTTTCATTATCTAGCAGACCGGGAGTTGGGGAGTGTAGTATGGTATGTTGTCTTATGAATCGCTAGAGTAGGTAGTAATTTGTGAAAGTTTGTGCAATAAAAATGTCTTATGTGCAATTAAGAACACCTAGGCATTGGCATATAAAAGGTAAGGCTGAATCTTTGGCGATTGGTAGTGTTGAAATAGATTATAGCTCCACCTCTAGTAATATAGGTTTCTTGTCAAAAGGCGCAATCTGATAAAACTTAACCCTTTGCTGGCTTTTTAAATAAACTGTCTCATTTTAATTTGTATTTATATTAGATGTGCAATTTTCAACTTCCAACAGGGATGAAGAATATGACCGAGGAAAGAGGAAGAAAGTTCGAATCTTTAAGCATGACTTTGGTGGGCCAAATCCATTCCAAGAGATTGCGACCAAGAAAGCAAAACTAGGAAAGACAAAGAGGGACCAATCCAGCTCAGGCAACCAACCATTCAGGATATGAATGAAGCAGATCTGTTCTGGAGAGCAAGCCTAACTCATCGGCTTTTTTTGTACTCCATTGTTCTCATTGTATGGCCGCCAGAGGTCACATCAATGCTCAATAAACGATCCATATCCCCATCGTAGGTGTCCTAAATTTGTTGTACTGGCTCGAGCGAGATCATGCCTAGGAATGTTTGAGGGAGTAATCCGAGTTTGAGAAATTTTCTTATTTGTTTCCTACTAAGTTTTGTATCGGTGGGATCTTTTAGACATATTTTTGATGGGAATGTTTATGATTTTTAGAAACAGTACTGAGCTGTGTGAGCTTTCTTGTTTAAGAAATGTATCAAGCTTATGTATAATTTTTATTTCTGTGAGACCTGTTTCAGATACTGATCTTGAGAATACATACAATTAGTTTTACTGATATACTATGCTGGTGAAAAAGGAAAAAAAATAAAGAAATTTTGTTCTAATCACTATCATTTGGATGTGATTTGCATTATCACCTGTAGAGTTTGGACTTTGAACTTATTTGAGCTTGTATTACTTATTGTACTTTTGTCAGTTTGATGATGCTCGATCTGGCTACGGCTTAGGATGTCTTGGGTAAGTATTACATGGACATTTCTTGATATTTTACAAATAATACGGAAATTTTTTAAAGTTTGAAATCTCTTCCATCTTTCTTCCGTCAATGTTGCTAATAAGAACTAGTGATTTTATCCCACAAAAATTTATTATTTTCACAATTGGCCTTTTCTAAATTTAGTATAAAAAGAAATTAAAAAATTTTAAAAATAAACAAAATTTGATTTATTATCCAAAAAATTGATTATATTTAGTACCCCAAAAAATTGATTAAATTAATTCAATAAAATTGAATATTAATTTGATAAAATTAAATGTCAATCTAATAAAATTAAATATTATTTTATAATCTAAAATTCATTTGGTGTTGAATATTATTTGTTATTCATCAAATCAACACGAGATTGACCTTAGATTATATTTTTGACAATATTATTAATTTTTTTGGTACTAATTTTTTTTTAAACTATCAAATTTTAATTTACTTTTCAACTTTTTAATTTATTCATGTGGTTTCATGTGAACCAGAAGTTTTTGAATTTACCAAGCGTAGATAAGCGATTCTCTTCAAAAGAGAGCGGAGGTGAACGATTGGTTTGATTGAAGTATGTGTGGTCGAATCTTCACCAAAAGAAAGTTTATCAAGTGATATAGTAAAAAAGAAGACGGTATGCTACAAAAAAAAATTGTATTTAAATTTTATGGGTTAAAATATAAATTTTTAAGTTTATATACAACAAAAAATTTATAATTTAATTTCAATTTTGGGTTGGTTTAATCAACACCAAATAATATTCAACATGAAATTAATGTTATATTGTAAATTAATATATAATTTTATCAAATTAAAATTTAATTTTGTCTAATTTATATTCAAATTAATATTGAAATTCATTTAATCATTTTTTGTGGGTACTAAATTATATCAATTTTTTAGATACTAAATCAAATTTTGTTTGATTTTTTTTGGGTACTAAATTTAGAGAAAGGCAATTGGGACAATGATAAATTTTTTTAAGATGAAATCATCACTTTGCATTAACAACATTGACAGAAGAGAGACAAAAAGGGTCTCGGTGCAATGCGTTTTAAACCTCAGAAGATCTCCATATTATTTATATAAAATATCAGAAGATGTCTGTATAATATTGTTAAAACTCAATTATATATGTGTTTTTTACTCTTTATAATAACTAGGAGTTTTTTCTGGTGTAGGTGCAGTTAGATAGGTTTTCTAGCTAGTGAGGGTTATTATGATTACGTCTTTGATTGAGAGAACTTTTCAATACTAAATTCTACTATGAATCAAAGTGAAATTTATTGTATTTAAATAAGTCCCTCACTAGTATATGTTAAATGATATAGGATTAAGAGAATGGAGAAAATCTAGTATTAGAGTGGATTCTAATCTCAAGATTTAAATGATATAGATGAATAGCATCATCAAAATTACTTTCTAATGGCTACTAATTACCCTGTTGCAGAATGACACTTTGGCAACAAAATTAACTTTCTAAGTCTAATTTCTCATAGTACTTTATTGGAACTTTGAGATTTATAGTGTTAGTCTGTCACCAGGTGCTTGGGATGATTGTCATCTCTCACACCTTCATGCTCATGCCACAGACTCATCACATCAAGTGTTACCCTGGCTTGCACTGTCCAAACACAAAGTTGTTCTGAAGTAGCTGCCATGGCAATTATCACCCATGCTTGTCACTCTACTAACTCATCATAAAAAGGTAATATGAATGGTCATAGAGAGGGTAATCTAATATAAGGTACGTTTATCCTTGTAGAGTTCGAAAAGTATAAGATATATATAATTTTATTCTCAAGTGACGAGAATTATCTTTGTGATTCAAAATTTTAAACACCTAATTCTTCTTAACACTCATAATTTTTTGATTGCACTTTGAGTCAGATAGTTAGCAAAACAAATCCGTCAGAGCGGCCAAAAAACGAATGGATATTCTGCGTTGAAATCCTAGCACGATGATCGAAGAAAAAAAATAAATCAAGTGACTTTGAAAAAGAGGGAAGTTGGTGAAGGAGTGGAAGATTCAGAAATAGGCTGGCTTCTTTTATTATAATAATTACTTGCTAAGGTGACTAATTATGTCTTGATACTCTTTGAGATGGTGGACCAAACCAGTCAACATTAGACAGCTGAACATGTTGATCTTCATTGCCCAAATGGACACTATCAACTACTTACTCATTATCATCAAGTTACTATGAAATAAAGTAGGTTTTATAATTTGGTGGGTGCTTGATTCACTAGCTCAATCATCACCTAACACCCCCCCCCCCCAAAAAAAAAAAAAAACAAAACACACACACACAGCCCCATAAATAAAAACAGTAATGGCAAATCTAGTTGTGATCTTTTCGCTCTATATACAATCATTTGGAACGCCACAAACAAATGCTTATTCACAACCAAATTCATTGATTTCCTTTTCATGTCATTTGCTTTTAATTTTAAGGGGAGCTATAGTTTTTTCTCCACTATTTTTCTTAGTTCGAATCTTTGAGCGATATTACATATATACATACATAAAAATACATGTAAATGCATACAGATATATATGTGTGTATATATATATATATACATGTTATTTTTGATGTCTAAATACTATGTTCCTTATATTTTGATAATAGAGATTTTGTTGATGAAATATTTACTTTATCACTATTTAACTAAATTAAACAAAAATTACCCTAAAAAAACAAAATTAAGCAAATTCTTATCCCCCCCAAAAAAAAAAAAAAAAAAAAAACTAAGACAGAAACACCTTAATCGTTAAAAAAAAAAAACATTTTGGGGGTCCAATTGGAATTGGACAAGGTGCATGTGATGTCTAGTGTTTAGGAAGTAGAGAGTCTAGTATGTCTTACTGTGGGATTGATTTTTGGGGATTGTTGGTATTAATTATTAGAGAGACCTGTCTAGTTGATGGATTGTTTGAAGAAAAAGTTTGGTGGCATGAACATGACCCTGATGATGATTCCAATGGTGGCTGTGGTGTCTTGTGGGAAGTTAGTTAATGATGTCTCTTGATTTCTTCTCACTCTTCCTCGATCAATGTATATCATCAACACACCCCCACCCACTTCTTCTCCTGTCGGTGTTAGCATGCGCAACCCCCTCTCTCTCTCTCTCTCTCTCTCTCTCGCACACACAAACATACCCCACAACAATGAATAAAAATAATTATACTTTATTTGCATAAAAACTAGATCATTTGGTATAATGATAAAAGTGTCCAAGGATTGTACCATCGTGGGTTCAACTATGAGATAATCGTACGGAAATTCTATCCAATCCATTTCTTCTAACACCTTTAATTACAAAGGGAACAAATTGGATACATTCCCTTTGGCTAGGTAAAAAGAATTAATTTTTTTTTGCTAAAAAAAAAATTGGGTAATGTATATCTCGAAGAAGGATCAAAATATTGTTTCGTTTCAAAACGTCTGAAACTTTTCTGTTTCCAAGGAGATCGAAACGAAAATAAAGATGGAATCGAAATTTTGATATTTTGAGGTATTCCATAATATTTCTATATATATTATAACATTTCAATACATTTGTACAATTGTTTTGAAATGTTTCAAGGGATTTCAAGATATTTTGATATATTTTTATCAATGTTTTAGAAAAATAATTTTTAAATTTTTTATTTTTTTCATTATATTTTCAAAACGGATCGAAACATTCCTGAAACACGTCGAAAAATTTTCGTTTCCTAAGTGACCGAAATAATACACTGAAACGATTTTTTATCCTTGATCTTGAATTTTTTTTTTACAGTATTAATGAGTAACTTTTTAATAAAATATCGTAAGTTACGATCTAATATACAAGTCACGACTCAAACATATTAAATAACAACTAAACCGAATCTATTTAGAATCCATCTAGAACATTTTGGATCAACCCTAAATTTTTTGCACATAATGATCTTAGGTCTTTACTTTTGAACTATGATCCAGACATAATAATACCCAAGGGTTAGTGGAGAGATTCGTGGAACGGAGGTGTTGTGGGGCCCTGACCCCACACCATCTCGTAATCGCGATAGAGAGAGAGAGATTCAAAGTCTTGAAATGAACTTGAAACTAACTTATATCTACCACATTCTTGGCTTACACAACTGAAATGATATGACAAAGAGATGCAAAATTACCAATTTGTGAAGATGGCCCACCAAAGTGTATGGTTTAGATTGGTGGTCCCTTGTGACTTGCAGTGGAGTTGGTCCCATTTTCACTCTCTAGCCAACTTTGTTAGTCAAAGTAGAAACTAGGCTATTCACTTTTTAGAGGTAAAATTGTGATGGCGAAAGTCAATGGAATACAAACTAACCTCCCACTTGAAACCTTTTTAATATTGTTTGTGAAAATTGTATGGAAAAGTCTACAATATCGGGAAAAAAAAATGGTATCGTGCAATTTAACACTTTTATAGTACTTAAAATCTATCGCAAGTATCACAAAAATTATAAAAATAATTACGAGAACAATAATTTCACAAAAATTATAATTTTTCTGGTTATAAAATGACACACAAAAATTATAAAAATATTTATTAAAATAATAAAAATTAGAGGTATAGTACTAAAATTTTTTTGGTACTGTAGTCAAGGCCAAACTTTATATTACTGTTTATGTTGCATAGGGCTGGCAATTGCAAAGAATATCTTCTTAAAATTTATTTAATTTATACTTAGTTTATTTATAATAGTGAATAACTAATTGTGTGTCATGTTGGTTTCATGTTACATGTAAATTGTGTTAAGTGAATTCATGCCGTATTTAGTTGGATTCATATCGATCCATTTATTTGACCTATTTGTAATTTCACAAACTTACGTTCAAACCAACTAAAACTAAATTAAATCCATTAGTTCCATGCTAATTTTCTATCAAATTCATGGGTCGTGACTAAATTGATTAGGTCTATGTATGTTTGTATTCATTTTTTGGGTCAGGATGTTTATATTCATTTTAGAAATATTAAAAAACAGAGTATTTAACAAGAAAAGATAATTTTTTATATTATTTGCAATGACTTTTGAATACTCCTCCCTCACAAGAGATTATACATTTATACATAATTAATCACCCAACGGTGTTACAGCGACTTTGATACTTTGTCATTTTCATGGTAAAGTGAGTCAAAAATGAAACCACCTCATACTACTTACAAGTTATACAAACATGTAGTGATGGTGATACTATTTTTCAAACATAGAAGAGTGTTTCATGGGATTAGGGGAAGATAAAACCTAAATCTTTTGGTCCTAAGGGTTCTCTCCATTGGATAACAGGCTAGCTCATATGAGGATGGGGTTTAAACCAATCATTAAAATAATGATCCATACTATGCTATAAATATATATATATATATATATATACCAACATGACCTAGAAGTCTTTATGATTGAATAATCAAATTATATCCTTGTTAACACCTTCTGGTCCGTTATTTCTTGAAGAATGAAAACACAGACAAGTAACATGGGAAATCCAATAGGAAAATCCCATGTTCTCATGCCTATATTAATTAATATAAATCCCAAACTTCTGTCCAAAATTCCATAAGAAATGAGTTCCTCTAATACATTTTTTTTTCTCAATTTTTCTTCTTAATATATCATTTTTCGTGAATTTAAAAGAGACCTATTTTATATAATTGGTGGCTGATCTACTTAAGACAGAAGGGGCCAAAAAAAAAAGTATTAGAGAGGTTCTGCATGTATGAAAAAAAACTAGGAAAAAAGCGTCATCTTTTTCTTAAAATTATTATTTTTATTACAACTACAATATAGCATATCTTTTAAGATGGGATTAACATCTCGAATAGATATGTAGGTCTATTCAAGTCATTAATTTAGCCTTCATTGTTGCAATCAAAATCCTAGAAACCTAAAGCCAACGATTTGCTTCCTTAAAATATGATTTAGTACTTATGCTCAATTGAAACCCCAGAAAAGAGAGAAAAACAAAAGAGGATTTTCTAATTAAGGCTCAAGTGGGGCAAGAAAGTTGGCAGAAGATTGAAGTTTTGGATGTAGAAGGAAAACAAAAGAGAGCTTTTATATTGGATGTACAATATATGTTAGTAAAGGAAGGCATACTTTTGCTTTTACTGTGTTCGCACAAAGAGTATCAAAAAACCATCTTTGTTTTGACTTTTGAAGGGTTATTTCTACCCACTGCATTTTATTTAAGGGAGAGAAGAAACCAAAAACTTCTTCAACTTGTGTGGAAAAAAATGATCAATATCTGCACTCAATGCAGAATCATTGAATTCCACCTATCAGCTTTCTGATAACTTTCACCAACCCATAAGACATTTCCTTCAATCCTTGTCCTTTATGAAGCCCAACTTCTGATCACTCCACACTGTAAATCCCCTCTCTCTCTCTCTCTCTCTCTCTCTCTCTATTTGTGAAACTTTAATTGATTTCATTTGAAAAGCATGTTGAAATTTATATGAAAAAATTTGGGCTTCTCAATTCTCCTGTACTTCAACACAGACAAAAACTATTAAGTTGGGTTGTTTTCTTTGTTGGCTTCATTGGACTTGCAAGGCCAGACGAGGTAAGTTCACATTCATTCTCTCTTGAACCTCCAAAAACCACTTTTCCCCTCACAAACACCATTTGTCCCTGAATTAGCAGTTCTCCTAAGCTTTTTACAGTGAGTTTTGGGGTTTTCTGGGCACAACAGGACCACCCAAAAGTTGCAGGAAAATGTTTGGCTGTTTGTGAGTTTTGACTTTGTTTTTATCCCAGAAGCCATCTTCTTCTCAAAACCCCAAAACCACTGTTCACAGTGAAGATTTGGTGGTGGTTATGGATTTTGTGGTGCCGCGGAAGCCAGAAAATAAAGCCCAAAGTGGCCACAAAACCATTGATGAAGATAACAATGGTGGTATTGGAAGTCTCAGATAGAGAGGTTTTTAAGGTGATTAAAGGGTTTTGGTACAGTTTCTTCTCTATTCTTCTGAATTTAAAGCTCTGTTTTTTTTTTTTTTAATAATCTAATTTTCTTAAGTCTTTATCCAGATGGGGCTTGGCTTTTTTGGTTCTGTTCTGGTTTTAACACTGTTCTTCAGGCCTTTAGTTTCTCAACAACCCAATACAGATGGGTTCTTTGTCTCTGATTTCTTGCAAAATATGGGTTTAAACTCTTCTACAGCTTACAACTTCTCTACCCCTGTTTGTTCATGGCAAGGTGTATTCTGTGATGCCAAACAAGAAAATGTGATTGGGCTTTCTGCTTCCGGGTTGGGTCTGTCTGGTTTGATTCCTGATACCACCATTGGAAAACTCAGAAACCTTCAATCTTTGGATCTAAGCAATAACAAAATCACTGGTTTGCCTTCTGATTTCTGGAGTTTGGGTTCACTTAAGACCCTTAATCTCTCATATAACCAAATATCTGGGAACCTTCCAAGCAACATAGGCAATTTTGGTCTACTTGAAAGCTTGGACCTTTCTTGCAACAATTTCTCTTGGAATATCCCTGAAGCTTTAAGTTCTCTTGTCAGTTTGCAAGTTCTTAAATTGAACCAGAATGGGTATGAATCAAGCATTCCAATGGGGATTCTGAACTGTCATTCTTTGGTTTCCATTGATCTCTCATCAAACAATCTGGCTGGTACTCTTCCTGATGGTTTTGGTGCTGCATTTCCTAAGCTCAAGTCCTTGAACCTTGCCGGCAATGAAATTACCGGAAGGGATTCGGACTTCTCGGGGATGATATCTGTGGTGTATCTAAACATTTCTGGGAATCAGTTTCAGGGTCCTGTGATAGGTGTTTTTCAAGAGTCATTGGAGGTGATTGATTTAAGCCAAAACCAGTTTCAAGGTCATATATCTAAGGTAAATTTCAGTTCCACCTTCAATTGGTCTCATTTAGCTTATCTGGACTTATCTGAAAATCAACTTAGTGGAGAGTTTTTCAATAACTTGAATCAAACCCAGAATCTCAAACACCTCAATCTTGCACACAATAGATTTTCCAAACAACAATTCCCACAAATCAGTATGCTCTCTGGTTTAGAGTATCTAAACCTTTCTGAAACTAATCTCATTGGTCACATTCCCATTGAAATCTCACTGTTGAGCAATTTGAGAACACTTGATCTGTCCAAAAACCATCTCACCAGTCATATTCCTCTTCTGAGTATTAAGAACCTCCAAGAATTTGATGTTTCATACAACAATTTAAGTGGAGAGATCCCATTATCACTCATAGAAAAACTCCCTTGGATGGAAAGGTTCAACTTCTCTTATAACAACTTGACCCTTTGTGCTTCAGACTTCACGCCCGAAACCCTCAGATCAGCTTTCATTGGATCATCAAACAGTTGCCCAATAGCTGCAAACCCAGGTCTATTCAAAAGAAAAGCTTCAAAGCATAGGGGCCTCAAGCTTGCTCTGGCTTTAACCCTATCAATGGTCTGTTTGCTTGCGGGGTTGCTATTTTTAGCATTTGGTTGTCGAAGGAAAACGAGAATGTGGGTAGTGAAACAGAATTCTTACAAAGAAGAACAAAATGTTTCTGGCCCCTTTTCATTCCAGACTGATTCAACCACATGGGTAGCTGATGTTAAGCACGCAACATCAGTCCCAGTGGTGATTTTTGAGAAGCCATTGTTGAATTTCACATTTGCAGATCTCTTGTCTGCAACTTCGCATTTCGATAGGGGCACTTTGTTGGCTGAAGGGAGGTTTGGGCCTGTTTATAGAGGATTTCTACTAGGTGGGATTCATGTGGCCGTTAAGGTCTTGGTCCATGGATCCACCATGACAGACCAAGAAGCTGCACGAGAGCTCGAGTATCTTGGTCGTATCAAACACCCTAATCTTGTTCCATTGACAGGATACTGCTTGGCTGGAGAGCAAAGGATTGCCATTTATGATTATATGGAGAATGGAAATTTGCAGAATTTGCTTCATGATCTGCCGCTTGGGGTTCAAACTACAGAAGATTGGAGCACAGATACATGGGAAGAAGATGACAATAATGGGATTCAAAATGTTCGGTCTGAAGGCTTGTTCACAACTTGGAGATTTAGGCATAAAGTTGCACTTGGTACTGCACGAGCGTTCGCATATCTCCACCATGGCTGCTCACCTCCCATTATTCACAGAGACGTCAAAGCTAGTAGTGTTTATCTTGATTCAAATTTGGAGCCAAGACTGTCTGATTTTGGACTGGCAAAGATTTTTGGTCATGGCCTTGTAGATGAGATTGCTCGTGGATCACCGGGGTATGTCCCACCTGAGTTTCTTCAGCCAGAAACTGGCTCTCCAAGGGCCCCAACTCCAAAATCTGATGTTTATGGATTTGGGATCATTCTTTTTGAGCTCATTACCGGGAAAAAGCCCATTGGAGATGATTATCCAGAGAAGAAAGAAGCAACTTTGGTCAGTTGGGTGAGAGGATTAGTAAGGAAGAATCAGGGGTCAAGAGCTATTGATCCAAAAATTCACGGAACAGGACCGGAGATCCAAATGGAGGAGGCTTTGAAGATTGGATATCTATGCACGGCTGACCTTCCTTCAAAGCGGCCAAGTATGCAGCAGGTAGTTGGACTTCTTAAGGATATTGAACCAGTTACGCAACTTTGAAGACAGTGAAGAAAACTTAGAAGAGTTTGGTTCCTTGCAATTTTTCTGATCCGTTCTTTACTTTGATTTTTTGAGTCCTGTTTTGCTGCTTTGGGGGATTGTACAGTAGTTCTTAGATATTTGTTTGGGCTTTGCCATCATTCTCTTTAACTTTACCATTATTGGTGGCAGAAAAGCTTAATTTATAAACATGAATTGATCCTTGGAAGCAATATTCTTCATACATTTTTCATTTGCCTCTTGTTACATACATTATTCTATTGTCATTAATAAAGCAAAGTTAGGATGAGAAGAGTTCAACTGGAAGAATGGATTGTGGGGCTTTAGTTCGACTTGGCTGTTCTTCATGGCACGAAGAACTTTGATTTGACAAAAGAAGAAAAAGCATAGTTGTGAGGCTTAACATACATAGAAAACGGGTTCCCATTAATCGCCTTCCAAACAAAACAACCTGACCTGTATAGGCCGGAAGCCAGAAAAAGGCATGATGGCTCACTTGATCACACTAAAACATTCAGGCACTAAGGTGTGATCTGATATTAGTGGGTTAACTATGTTGTGTCTGGCTACTATGTGATGAAATATACTTTGTGTGGTTCCCAACTGGTTTCTTAGGGCATGTTTGATTTTGTAGATTTGTACTGTGCAATTTTTTATGTGGAGAACGACATGGATTGTCCAATTTTGCTTGATTATTGACACTAGTAAGGCAATGAAGTTTGGGTTGTCTCTTCTGCAAATGCTTTGGAAGCATTTTCTCTGCACAGATATTAGAGAGATATAATCACTTGGAAAAAGCTTAAATAGATGATTGATATGGGTGAGGGAGTGGCCCAGTGGTAAAGGCTCACTACTACCCGCAGGTGGTTATAGGTTTAAACCTCATCTCACACTCTAAAAAAGAAAGAAAAATTAGATGATTCATGGTGTTTGGTCTCTCAAATAGACAGATGTTTGTAGATATTTATGTGGTCCACTGTTCTAATGTTGTAAGTTTATTTATTCTTATGCAGAGGTATTATAACTAATAAATTTTGGTGGACCTGCAGTGATACCATGGACCAACACCACTGGACTAGCAGGCCAACCAGAAATAATTCTCTTGGTTTGTATCGCATAGGGTTTAGAAATTTTTCACATCTACTCACCTGTAATAAAGATGTCAGTATGCATTAAACACTCGAAAGTGGTGAAATGTGGAAATATGTGAAGTCACACTCATTCTAGCAGGTTACGTCTTTAGATTAGTTTATATTGAAGTAGGAGATTATGCTTTTAAATCTCACTTTTACCCTAATAATTGAAATACTTGCACATACTTGAACCAAAATCTAGCATCACATGAGTAAATGTGCTTCAGCATATAAATGCTCATTAAACCCTCTCAAACAACTTAATTTTTTCTTTTTTGAGTAAATAAAAAGTAACATTTTCAGACAAGTCCATAGGTCAACAAGAAGATGGTATGCATCACACTTCTTTTGTACTCTTCTTCTGTCTACATTTTTAAATAATAACTCCACCTCTGTCTTTTAAACAACATTGTAACAGTCACCTCATCCCCCAATGCTCTGCATTTAAGATACTAGGGGTGGGCAGCTTCATTAAAGGTGTCAAGAAGGTCTGTCCTTTGTACATAATGATACAAAAGATTCATGTTCATATTTGCATATTATTCATGTAATACATAACAAGGTGAGTTTGTCTAAGTAATTAAGAAGTTTTGCATCCTCAAGCTGTCAAGCACGACCTCAGGCCGAGTCTTCCTAATTACATTAAAGCGTCTTACCCTTTTTTGCTTAGACTATATTACCTAAATGCATCACCACCCATAAATTGTGTCGTGGTGCACCCATTTCTATGGTCATCCGTTCTGGCTCTCAGGACACAAAAGTATACTTGGCCAAAGTGTGACCCATTAGCGCAAAAGTAAGTACTGTGACAGAGCAATTGTTGCTCACCCAACACGGTCGTTGATATCACAATTTACATGATAACTTGGGGATTCACACATATAGATATGTGTGTGTGCGTGTGTGTGTGTGTGTGTGTTTGTGTGATATATGGGAGAGAAATGGGTTCTTGCCAAGCTAGCTAGATTCAGGAAAGGTATGTGCTTATCTCATCATATTATAATTTCAGCCTAGTCAATATTATAATTGGACCATGTGTATAAAAGTCATGTTCCCCACAATTTTGAATGGGGGAGGGAGAGATTCCCACCACAACAGATGCTTCCTTGCCTCACCAGTCATTACAGTATGCTTCACACTTGCATAATATTTTTTTTTTGTGGGTGCGGGAGGGGGTGGGGGAGGGGAAGGGAGAAGGGAAGGAGATTTGAACTCTTGACTTCAAGAAGACAAAACATTCATAAGATAAGAAGTATCACTGGACCAAAGGCCCATTGGTTCACATTTGCATAATTGCCAGTAAGGTCATGTTCATAATAATTTTAAAGGTTCTATAGGTTTGGTGTCTGAGCATATGTGATGTTTTTAATAATTCAGTTGGGGTTGAAAGATTAAAACAAATCGCACTTTTCATATATCACTAACATAAGGAGTGGGCAGCGAAAGTCTGTCCCATTATAACCTCGACATCAAGAATTCAAATCACGAAAACAACATTCCACATATAGGTTTAAGTCCCGATGTGTCTTATTTCCTGTCCAAGCGATGACAAGTCCACAAGAGCTTTAGAATTTCCTGAAACAACCATTTTTTCAATAATAGAACTGTTCGAAACACTTATATTTGAACTCATCGTAGCGTTGTGAACCTTGAATACATATAATATCTATAAACCACACATTAGGAATATCATCCTTTTAACTCTTAAATTTTTATGAGTAAGGAAACCTAAGGAAAGAGGAGAACCATCATTTGTCACGTCAAAAAATTATTCTTATCGTTCGTTTTTAGTTCCGTAATTATGACGCAAGTTTTAAAATATAAATATCTAATCACATAGACATTAGTGTTTAAACTAGTTATTACCCAACAACTATAAAACAGAAAAAAAAAAATTAAAAAGCACTTCTTCCACCTTTAACACTATTAAGTAAAATAACAAAAAAGAGAGAGGAAGAAATGCCCATTGAGAGATGATAACTACAAAGGAATAATGAGCTCATATTCTTTCAACTGGCATAATTCAGTATGTGTGATCCATATTCTCCTCTGGTCTTCTGCCTAAAGCATCTAATTCCTTCTTCAATTCTTGTAAAGGGTAATTTATTTTTGTGCCTTTTTTCTCCCCAGATAAAAGACCTGTACTATTGTTGTCAAGGTCTTCTTCCTTCCTCAACATTCAGAGAGAGAGAGAGAGAGATGTCGGACGAAGAGCACCACTTTGAGTCGAAGGCCGATGCTGGGGCCTCCAAAACCTTCCCACAGCAAGCTGGAACTATCCGCAAGAATGGTTACATGCCCTGCAAGGTCTCTGTCTCTCCCTATTGTTGAATTTTCTTGTCAAGTTCATCCTTTTTTATTTGAGTTTTTTCATGTGTTTTGACCGAGGCTCGTGTTTAGTTTCCCAGATCATGCTGGCTTATTATGATCACAATCCATTCTATATCTCTCTGTATGTGTACTGATTCATGGTTATTTATGTTGTTGATTGTTTGCGACTTTTTGGGACGTGGGTCTGAGTTGCTTTCAGTAGCAATTGTGTCCATAGATTGAATGGAGGTTCAGTGTTTACCTAGAATTTGTAAGCTAAGTTTATAGATATACAATACAAACGTAAGTATGTATGCTGGGATGTGCTATGGGGTGGCCCAGTCATTTTGATTTTGTGTAATCTAGTGTATTTATTATAAGAAAATACTATTTGGACTTTACAAGTTGATACCATTTGTTGACTCCATCGATCACAACCATTAATTAGGTGATGAATTTTAATATTAGTCCGTATAATTAAATTAATGACAATAATTAATAAAATCAATAAATAATATCAATTTTTGGAGGTCAACATGAGTCATGAACCTGCTATTGCTGGTCAAAATCATTAACTTGGCAGAACTTGCCTTTCACACTGGCTTTTTTGACACCCCCAAAATAGTCATACATTCTGTCACCGTAAAACCGTCCAGTTTGATTTTTGACAAAGATGTGACATACTAGAATAGGCCTCTTTAGAGGTGATTTTATTAGGTGGAAAGTTGTAATTTGAAAAATTTTATAAAAAAATCAAGAATTAAAAAAGTTCTCAAAATTGTTTAAGGATTCTTTACCAAGCTGAAAAATTTTAAAAAGTTTATTTGGAGTGATTTTTAATTTTTTTTTGACTTTTGTGTCAAAATATCAAATAATTACATATGCTTAATAGTTTTCAAAATATGAATTTTAAATTTTTTCTATGTCCCTAATAATATTTTATGAATATAATAAACAAAAAAATTATATAGGACTCATGACAAAACTCCAAAAAATTGAAAGAAAAATCCATAAAATTAACTTATTGAATAAAGGAAAAATTGTGAAAAGGTACTCTATACACTAGTTATTTGTGAGGAAATACCTTAATATAAATCTTTTGTGTATAAGTCATTTTTTATATAAATACTAAAGGCAACTTGTGCCTAAAAGTACAGTGCAATATAACTGGTTTTAATAGAGATGTTGGTGGTTGTTGGATGAATCTATTTGAGATCGTCAGATAAACTTATTGAAATCTACCCTATTTTATATTATAGATTTTGTAAACAGATGCACTTTAGTTGGTTTTTAAATATTTCATTTACGTAAAAAAAAAAAATTCTTTATTCGTGGAAGATAATTTAGGCGGTTAATTGTAGAATTCAATTTTCTATTTTATTGGGACAATTTCTTTTTTTTTTTTTGATTCTATTTTAATGGACTAAGTGGTTTCTTAAATTAAAAGATAATTAACCGTTTAAATTTTGAAATGATTCCATTAGTTTTAAAAAAAATTCTATTCTCCCTTTCTATATTTGACTCTCACCGGTAATATCTATATCTCCCTCTATTTTCTCTCTCAAACTCATTTTCTCTCTCCCATCGTTGCACTCCTCTCCTTATTCTCTCTCACTCTCTCTCTCTTTTATGCAATTTTGCATTTAAGTCACATTGTATGAGACCCACTCTGCGCAAAACAATGCAAATGATGTTTGTTTTGTAGTGTGACGTGAAAAGTTACATTTTTTTATGCCCATACCATGAAAAAATAATGCATATGGAGTAGTTGCATTGTGACATTAGATTAACAGTGTGATACTCGCCATGTGTTTTTTAAATCCTTATGTGACGTGTGTATAAAGTGTTACATTGAAGTCACAGTGTGATACCATCCATGTGCAAACCCTATATATGGTGTTTATATGCAATATGACATTGATGTCACATTCGTGATGCCCACAGTGTGCCGATCCCTAGGTCATACTATGGTACTTTCTATGTGCCAAAATTTACATATGTTGCGTGTATACAGTAAATATTGATGTCACATTATAATGTTTACAGTGATTCAACTCTACGTATATATTTTACAAGTAATATGACATTGACGTCATCGTATATATGTTACAAATATATATACAGAGAGATAAAAATAGTTCTTATCTTAAAAAGTATTTAAAAAAGAATTTTTGATTTTGTGTTAACTTTATTTTGGTCATATATATATATATGAAAACTTAACAATTCTTTCTAAAATTCTTAAATTTTAGAATTTTTTTATATTAAAACTCTTTCTCTTTCTCTTTCTCTTTCTCTCTCTTTATATATATATATATATAAGAAAATTCTAAAATTTAAGAGTTTTAGTTTTCAAATTAATTGGTTTCCTTATTTGATTTTTTCAATAATAATGTGATGATGTTAGGGGTATTTTGGTTCTTCTGCTCTAAAGTGTACTTTTTGCCAAATATTTTTTGAGTTTGCACTTAAAGTCAAATAAGTTATACAAAGTATACCGACTTTAAAAAAACTCTTGAATCAACCTAAATAAGCCTTTTTAGGTCAAAAAAATTTGTTGTATAAGAGCATCTCCAACAATACTATCTAAAATAGTTACTCAAAATATATTTAAATATTGTATTATCTACTTTAGCTAACCATTTTTTTAAATTCACTCCAACAACGCTATCTATTTTAGCTAACCACTTCAACTAACTTTTCAATAATAAAATCTAAAATACTATGTAGTATTGTCATGGATTCATGAGTAATGCCTATAATTCACAATTCACAAATGATATTCATGACCAACAATATCACCAATCAAACTACTTGAACATGAGACAAAAAGGATGGATAAACTACTTGAATGTGAGAAGTCATCCTTCTAAGAAATTTTACACCAAAGCATCATAAACTGGAGTTTCTCAATCAATACAATCAGGTACGTTCAAACAATAATGTATCAGCTTAAGCACTACCCTCAATGCAAATCAACAACAGACCAAATCAAGTCATCAATTAGAGCAAAAATCTTTCACTTTTCTCATTGTTGTTCATTGGTTTTATGCATTATTTAAGTATCCATCCTCAGTGAAGCATCTCAACTTATAATTGTGTAACCAAAATAACAGATTCTGACTAACAAATTGAACAATGCCACAGGCATACCCGATAACAATCTAGCATTGCCCAATACAATCAAAACATAGAAAACTAACACTCCCTTGAAATTACAAACAAATGATCAAGTAAACCAATACCCAAAAATCAAGAATACAAAAATCAAGTAAACCAATACAAGCAAATGATCAACAATACAAAAATCACAAATTAATCCAATCAGGCAAGACCCATCAAGTAAACCAATACCCACATGATTGGGTAAATATACCCACCGGAGATGTTTTGGAGATCTGAATGTATGTATGAAAGAAAGATAGATCTGAATGTAAGAAAGAAAGCCTCCTTGAAGTCGGTAGAGTCGGTGGAGCTTGCGATGGAGTCGGTGGAATTTGTGTTGAATGTCGGTGGAGCCTTCTCAGTGAAGCTGAATGTTGGTTCTGTGCTGTGGAGCTTCAGAGAGAGAGAAAGAGAGAGAGAGGGCCAGCGAGAGGGAGAAGGGCTAGCTACATTGAGCGAGTGAAAATGAGGTTTATCTATTTTAAATAGCCTTTTAGCTAGTCTCTTGGAGTTTCACATTTTGGGAAGAAGTTATCCAAAATAGCTAGGAAAAGCCTTTTAGCTAGCCTCTTGGAGATGCTCTAAGTGGCCAAGAAGCCTAAGTCTAAACGGACTTGGTTTATTTTATTCCGAAGCTTATAAAATCAACTTATTTCTGCCAACTTCAAACAAGTCTAATATCATTTTCTTTTCCCTTATGTTAACGGAGGTATGTTTGATCTTTTAACTTAGTTGAACCAGTTTTTTTGGTTGGTTTTTCAGGTTGTAGAGGTCTCCACTTCAAAAACTGGGAAGCATGGGCATGCAAAGTGTCACTTCGTGGGAATTGATATATTTAGTGGCAAGAAGCTTGAAGATATTGTTCCTTCATCCCACAACTGTGATGTATGTTGCTTTATTTTCTTTTATGCTTACCTATTATTTGCTTGCCCCTTGCATGACTCTGTTTCTCGAGCTGTTATATTGAATCTGATAGACTTGGTGGTCTCATACTGTATTCATTTATATATATGTCAGGTGCTCCCATGTTAATCGTACTGACTATCAGCTGATTGATATCTCCGAACATAGTTTTGTAAGTTATCTTTTGCAGTCGAAGATAGTTTTGTAAGTTACCTATGCAGTTTTTTCTGTACCCATAACACTAAAATATGTCTTAATAGCCATGCAGATGCTTGCTAGTTTCTAGTGAAATAGTTATCATAATTCACTAAACCCCTAGCAACTCACAATCTAGGTACTGCATGCATTTATCACTCAAAATTTTAAGACTTTGCAAGAGTCAATCATAAGTAAAAGAATTTCACCCTTCCTAGGGTAAAGATTTTAATAAAACTTCTTAGCAAAACAGAGTAAGCATCATAAACAAGTTAAAGTAAGGTACTGTAAGTCTGTAATCTAAGGTTGCAGTTAGAATATATGTTTCATAATACCCGCGCTACCTTACTTTTCTATTATGTTATATGTCCAGTACTAAACGTACTCCCTTTAACATTAGCTTAGACTCTTAAATGAGTTGGTGTTTAATATGGTTATTAATTTGACCACTAAAGATCATAAGTGCAAACCCTACTAAATAAAATTTTCCTCAATACACAACATTATCAAGTGAATGCACCACCCAAGAGGTGCGCTACATAGAAGGAGGAGCATTAAATAAATACTCATGTTATACACCTGTCAATACACTTAAACTTCTACGAAGTTGATGTTTAATAAACAATATCAACATATTTTCGTTACTACTTCTAAATGGCGGCAAGAGAAGCAGAAAGAGAGAGAAAAAGTTACTTGAGCGATGTTGGTGGTAATGGTAGACGGTCACGTCATTTGTGGTGGCGGATGTCGTTATGGTGGTGCTATGGTGATGGTGGATGGTGGAGATAAAAGAACCAAGGAGAAATGGGAAGGAGGAGAGATATGGACATGAATGAGAAGAGAGGTGGGGAAGGCACAAGGAGAGAGAAGAGGACGAAAGAATGTTGGCGTGAGCAAAGAGAAAGATATATGGACAAAAAAATGAAAATTTGGGAGAGATCTCTAAATGTTTGATCATAAACCAAACAAACCAAATTCTTGCAATTTATAGGGGTGTATATTTTCAAAACCAATCTCACAAATTATATATATATGTACAAGGATCTAAGATAATTATTAAGTTACCAATACACTATGAGAAATTTTTTTTACAACATTACTAATATGGCTCTACTAGACTACTATTTATTCTTATAATGCATGTAAACACTAGCATTCTCATTCTCTTCACTTACGCTACCATATTCTACGCCTTTTTATTTATCTCCCTTTCTCTTCCATATCTCTATCCTCAGTAATGTTCATATCTCAACTCCTCTTCATTTCTATCCGATTCTTCTATCTCCACCGTCCAACAATGCCATAGAAACAACATAATGCCATTCACCATAGCTAGTGACATGGCCATCTAGTGCCACCAGCAGTAGTGTTGTTAAGGAAACTTTCTTTTCTATTGTTGTTCTATTCACCACCACTACCCACCAATGTCATTAGGACCACCAACATCTGTCATCATCACCAATTTCATAACTCCATCCACCACCACCAACCAACCACCCTACTCCAGCCCCTTATCTTCACCCAAACCCACCTCAGCCCCTAACCACAACCACCTCTACGGTTCTCTCTCACCACTGCCCCCTGCCCACACCATCGCAAAAAAACCACTGCATCCACTACTTGCGCGGTTACGCCTCTTTCTCCACTTCACATCCACAATTTAGTTATGATCTAGAAAAGTTTCCAATTATATGACACTTTATTATTCTATGCTAATTCCAATAATCTCTATTCTAACTCAATATTTGTTTTCACATCTAAAATTTGTTGTCAAATACTGTGGGCTTTGTGTGAACTAATGCGAATAATTAAAATGTAATTTTGCTATGAGTTTTTGTTAATGATTGAAGTTGAATTTGAAGTTTTTGCGTAGTTTGTTAGAATTATGCATTATTGAATTTTTGTGTGAATTGTGTTGAATTTGGATGGATAGATAGGAATATTAGTATTGTGGATTTTTTGAATTCGAATTTTATTGTGAATTATTGGAGTTAGGGATTATTGAGATTTAATTTCACTGTAAATTGTTCTGAATTTTGATGTGATTTTGTAAAGTATTTAATTGAATTATGTTGAGAACTCTTATGGATATTAAAATTCAAATTAAGATTTGGATTATTAGAATTTAAACTATTGAAACAAATATTGAGTTTGAAATTTAAAACTGTTGGAATACAGATTATTGAAATTAGAATAAGATAATAAAGTGTAATATAAACGAACACGTCTAGATCATAAACTAAATCACAAAATAAGGTGTAGGCGGTGAGTGTAGTGATTTTTTGTACAATGGTGTGGGCAGGGGTAGTAGTGAGGGAGAACCGTAGATGTGGTTATGGTTAGAGTCCGAAGAGGGTTCAGGTGAGGATAATGGATTAGAGTGGAGTAGTTGGTTGGTGGTAAATGGCTATGGTGGATGGAGTAATGAATTTGACAACAGTGACAGATGTTGGTGGTCCTAATGGTATTGGTGGGTGGTGGTGGTAAGCAGAATAAGAATAGAAAAGAAAGAAATAGAGAAATTTACCAAAGCAACACAGCTTGTGGCCCTAGTTGGTTACGTCGCTGGTGGCGAAAGATGGCATTATGTTGTTTGTAACATTGGTGGATGACAAAGATAGAAAAATCTGAGAGAAATAGTGAAGAGTAAAGATATGAGCGACCGAGGATAGCGATGGAAAAGAGAAAGTAGATAAAAGAACCATAGATTATGTTAACGTGAATAAAGAGAATGACAGATATAGGTTGGAAAAGAACCATAGATTATGTTAGCGTGAATAAAGAGAATGACAAATATAGGTTGGAAAATGAAAACTAAGAAAAGATCTCTGACAGTTAGATCATAAACTAGATGATCTAAATCGTTCTTGTAATCTTATATATAGAGGGTACATTTTCAAAAACTCATCTCCATGTCCTATATATATATATGCACAAACACACATACCAAAGATATAAGAATCTATGATAATCACTATGTCAATAATACACTTTTAAGAGAGACGTTTAGTTAGCTACAACTCATAATATACACATATGCACTAGACATGTGCCTATTTTTATGGAACTTTACCCTATGCTAATTAAGTAATCCTCATTCCAACAATCCCAAAATTTCAAATTCCGTATCTATATTAACAACTACAATTCTAATAATCCCAAATACTAATTTCAATTTCAATATTCGTAATGATTCCCACCAAAATTCAATTTAAGTTATCTACAATTTCAATAATTCACAATAATTCTTATCAAAATTCATAACAATGCACAACAAAATTAAATTTCAATAATCCATGACTCCAATAATTCAAAATAATTCCAAGGAACCATGGTTTTGTTGAGATAGTTCAATATTTCATAACTCCATAGTGGTTTTGTTGCGGTCGTCTCCGCAGGGGGCAGTGGCAAAGGTGAATGATCGTGGTGGTTGTGGTTAGGGGTTGGGGTTGGGGTGGGTTCAGGTAAGGATGAAGGGGGTGGAGTGGGGCAATGGGGCAATGGGTTGGTGGTAAACTCCGGTTGTTAATGGAGTTACGAATTAATGATGGTGGCACAGTCCTAATGGCGTGGATGGTCATGGAAGAGGAGCACAGAGGAAAAAAAAAAAAAAGTTACCTAAGCAACACTGCTAGGCGCCCTCAATGGTCACACCGCTAGCGAAAATGAATGGTGTTAAAGTGGTGCAATGTCATTGGTGGATGGCGGTGATAGAAGAGAATAAAATAGAAGAGAGGGCGAAAGAGGAGTGCAAAGAGAGAAAGAGAAAGTTACCAGAATAACGCTACAGATTGCCACCACACTTGCAATGGCCGGTGGCATTATGGTGGTGCTATGATGGATGGAGTTATTGAATTTACAATGGTAGTGTTGTGGTGTATGGAGTTATTGAATTTATGATGATGGTAGACAAAGGTAGTTCTGATGGCGTTGGCAGATGGTGATGGTTAGAGGAAAAAGAAAAGAAGAGAGGGAGGAAGAGAAAGAAGAAGAGAGGGAGGAAGAGAAAGAAGAAGAGAGAGAGAAAGAGAAAGTTACTTGAGCGATGTTGATGGTGATGTTGGATGGTCACATCACTTGCGGTGGTGGATGCAGTTATGGTGGTGCGGGTAGCGAATGGCACTATAGGGGAGATAGAAAAACCAAAGAGAAATGGAAAGAGGACAAATATAGGCATGAATGAGGAGAGAGATGAATGAGGAGAGAGAAGAAGAGGAAAGAAGAGAATGAGAGATATATGCGAGAAAATAAAATTTTGGGAAAGATCTCTAAATTTTGATCATCAAGAAAACAACCTAAGTTCTTGTAATTTATATATTTTAAAAAACCAATCTCACAAATTACACTTGCATGCATACTACTTATGCATGTACATAAATATATATACATATTCAAGGATCTAAGATAATTATTAAGTTACATGTACACTTATATCAGAAATTTCTTTTACAACTCTAATTTCGGATATCAGAAATTTCTTTTATATCAGAAATTTCTTTTACAATTCTTATAATACATGTATACAATAGCATTATCATTCTTTTCACTCACGCTAACATATTATATGCCTCTTTTATCTCCCTTTCTCTTTCCCATCTCTATCCTCAATCACACTCATATCTCTACTCCTCTTCATTTCTCTATAATTCTTCTATCTCTGTAATCCACCACAGTCAGCGACGTGACCATCTGGTGCCACCAACAGTGTTGTTCATGTAACTTTCTCCTTCTTTCTCTCCTATTCTTATTCTGCTCATCACCACCACTCACCAATGTCATTAGGACCACCAATGTCTGCCACCATCGTCAATTTCATAACTTCATCCACCACCACCATTTTACCACTAACCAACCACCTCACTCCAACCCCTTATCCTCACCCGAATCCACCATAACCACTTCTATGATTCTTCCTCGTCATTGCCCTGGCCTACACCACCACAGAAAAATCACTGCGCCCACTGCCTACACCTCCTTCTCCACCTGACAATCACAATTTAGTTTATAATATAGACAAGTTCCTGTTTATATAACAGTTTATTATCCTATGCTAATTTCAATAATCGTTATTCCAACAATCTTAAATCTCAAACTCAATATTTGCCTCAATATCTGAATTTTGTTGTCAAATATTGTGAATTTTGTTTGAATTAATGCAAAACAATTTAAATAATTAAGAGTAATTCCCATCAAAATTCATAACAACTTATAACAATAATCCATAACTCTAATAATTCCCAACAAATAGTGGTTTTGATGTGAATGATTCAATAATTCATTAACTCTGCAATGGTTTTGTTTTCATGGTGTGGGCAGGGTGCAGTGGCGAGGGCGAATGGTAAAGGTGGTTCTGGTTACGGGTCGAGATGGGTTCGAGTAAGGATGAAGGGGTTGGAATAGGGCAATGGGTTGGGTGGTAAACTCTAGTTATGGATTGAGTTATGGAATTGATAATGGTGGCATACATTGGTGGTTCTGATGACATCGGTGGATGGTGGTTAGAGCCTCAAAGGAAAAGAATGGAAGAGTGGGAGTAAAATGAGCAGATAGAGAGAAATAGAGAGTTAACTTAGCAACGTTGCTAGTGGTGGTGCTGGATGGTCACATCATGGTCATGTCGCTGGAAATGGTAGATGGCACTATAACGGTGTTGACATTGGTGGATGGGAGAGGTAGAAGAATCACTGAGAGATGGAGAGGAGTAGAGCCTTGTGTGTCAAGGAAGAGACAGATGAGGAAAAAAGATAGAGAGAGAAGAATATTTGCATGAGCGAAAAGAATGAGAAATATGGGTGAGAAAATGCAAACTGGGAGAGATCTCTAAACGTTGGATGGTAAACCAAACGATCTAAATCGTTTGAGGGTATATTTTCAAAAACTTATCTCTCATATCATATACACTAGCTAATGCACGTGCCTAGGGGCTAGTATGTAACAAAAAAATTGACAATAATAAAAAATAAGCATTAGCAAGGGAAAGTGGAACACATAATACATATAGGTGACCAAATAAGTTTTTGTAGCTAATAAATTCAAAAAAAAAAAAAAATTGGGTAAAATTTCCTCTAAAGTTAGGAATAAAAAAAAAGAAAATTAACATGTGTACTCAACTTGTATATTTTGTAAGCGCACCCTAAAAGGCTAGTGGTTAACTTCTAAATTTCTAAAGAATCCCATGAAAAGAAAATCTAAAAGTAATAACTAAAAATTTAAATTTTCAAGAATCTCATGTTGCTCCTAGTATTACGTCGGGTTCGATCATAGGTGTGCTCACATAGTTTGTGCCTTCATTTTTAAAAAGGGGAGGACTTCCAATAAGAACCACAAAAGCTTATCATGACTAGATAAAAATCGACTTAATAAACAAACACCCAACTAACCACAAAAAACATGACAATTGTTGCCCCCAATAAAAACACCATTCCAATCTCTAATCCGACCCACTATTTCTATAACAGAAAGATGCACAAACAAAATAAAGGAGAAAACGCAAAAGTGTGTTAAAAAAAAAAATAGTCAAAGCATTAGTCACCCAAGTTCTAACTACACCAGATGCGCAGTGCATTTGCAAAACAACACAATTTAGAAGTCATGAATTCATTCCTACATGAAAGAAGGCAATGAAAGAAGGAATAAAATAAAGATGGTGAAGTTTGTAAGAAGTAAGAACTAAGACAAAGTTCAAGGCAATGCATCCCAATGTCAATGATTTCAAACATCAAAAGATAGGGAGATATTGACACAGTCAGAAGTGCTTGTAGTGGACAGATCTTTTGTCTAAAAGCTACAGCTTTCACAGATCACACAAAAGAATCAATTCAATCCCAATTCTAAATGAATGTATATCCTCACACTCCAACACAACAAATGCATTCATGGACACTGAAATAAATATAAACAAAAAAAAAACTCAACATTAAGAGAGCACATACCTAGCTGTTTGTAATCCTCGACGCTCCGTAACTCCAAGTAAAAGGAAAAAGAATAAAAGAGAGGGAGGAATAGGAGAAGAGACAGAGAAAAAAAGAGTTACCCGAGCGACACTGCTGGTAGTGCTGGATGATCACGTCACTTGCGGTGGCGGATGATGTTATGGTGTTGCAGTGGCAGATGGTGTTATGGCGGTACGGTGGCGGATGGATTTATGGTGGTGCTATGGCGATGGTGGATGACGGAGATCTAAGAATCACAGAGAAATGGAGATGAGAGATATTGAGCACGAGTGAGGAGAGAGATGGGGAAGAGAGAGGGAGAGAAAAGGAGGAAAAAATGTTGGCATGAGCAAAGAGAATGAGATATATGGGAAGAAAATAAAAATTTGGGAGAGACAGTTAAATGTTTGATCATAAACTAAACAATCTAAGTTCTTGTAATTTATAGAGGGTATATTTTCAAAAACCAATCTCACATATTACACACACGTGTATACTTATGCATGTACATAAATATATATACATACATAAGAATCTAAGCTAATTACAAAGTTGCTAGTACACTTTTATGAGAAAAACTTTTTACAACTCTAATAATGTTTACTACACATTCTTATAATACATGTATACACTAGACATGTGACAGTTTATATGTCACTTTATCCTATTTGAATTAATGTGAATTGTTAAAATGTAATTTTGCTGTGAATTTGTGTCTCAAAGAAGTTGAATTTGAATGATTGTGTATTTTGTTGGGATGAAAATTGTGCATTTCTGAAATTAAGTTTTTTTATCAATTGTTCTGAATTGAATTCTGTTGAGAATTATTGGGATATTGAAATTCAAATTAGGATTTAGGATTATTTGAATTTGAATTATTACAGTACCACATAAATGGGTACATGTCTAGTGTATACATGTATTATAAGAATCAGTGCTAGAGCAACATTATTAGAGTTGTAAAAAAATTTCTCATAAGAGTGTACTAGTAACTGAGTAATTATCTTATTTACCAAAAAAAAAAACTTAGTAATTATCTTAGATTCTCATGTATATATATAGATTTATGTACATGCATAAGTATACATGTGAGTGTATTATGTGAGATTAGTTTTGACAATATATTCTCTATAAATTACAAGAACTTATGTTGTTTAGTTTATGATCAATTATTTAGAGATAGATCTCTCCCAAATTTTCATTTTCTCGCCCATATCTCTCATTCTCTTTGCTCACGCCAACATTATTTCCTCCTCTTCTCTCTCCCTCTCTCTTCCCCATCTTTCTTCTCACTCATGTCCATATCTTAATTCTTCTATCTCCGCACCTTTCCATTTCCTGTAATAGAGATACAATGCAGTATGGCCAAGTATGATAGAAATTTAAATTTTTCAAAAGAAACATACCACAAAGGATTAAAATTGAGAAATCGCATCAAATTTTCAAGAATTCTCAATAGCTTCACCATATAGGTCTTCTAAAACTCTTTCTTCATCAGTGATAATTCCCTAAAAAAATATTAACCATGAGGACAAAACAGGTTCTGTACTCTTGTTTAAAATATAGTTTGATGCACTATGGATTTTGAATGGAAAACAAACCAAAAGAGAAACGCACTAGAATTTCCAACAAAGGGTTAGTAAACAAATCTGCTAATCAGAAGTTTCCTGCTAAATGTTTTGATTTCAAATTTTATATTAGACAAAAATCCTTTGTCTCATATCTCCATGCGCCTGGGACCTTACCAGTTAGAATTGCTATTCTAAGAATATCAAGTAACCCAATAGAGCCATAGTACGCCAATGGATAACCTATGAGCTATAGACAACTTTTGGTTGTGCACATAAATACCGATGATGGCAATACAAAACACTACATGATAATGTTTGGCAGTGAAGGCAATTAAAAGCAAGTGGTAGGTAAACACCAATGTTAGTTGGGGCATGAAACGTGATGACTACAATTGAACAAAAAATAGCAAGTTGAGACGGTCAAATGGTGCAATGTGGTGGCTGATCCTGAAAGTTAGCTGACCAAAAAACCATAAAAAATGGTGGGGTTCATTTCTTTTCTTATTCCACAAATGCTATCAAAGGGACATAAAGAAAATATTATTATAAGCA
>CAUOFW020003086.1:0-40207 GCA_963454935.2 Ilex paraguariensis
AAAAACAAGTAGAAGGACTTCAAATGAACAGGTTCAGTGAAGTTGAAGAGCTAGTGTCCTTCGCTGGGTCAATGCATGCTTGAGGTATGAGCTCCGGAACTACCAGACACCATCAGGAAAAATATCAGCTCGCGATCTCAATAAGAGTTTGAGCCCAAGATCCCAAGAAAGGGCTAAGCAGCTGATGTTAGAATATGCAGGATCAGAACGTGGCCAAGCGGATACAGATGTTGAAAGCAACTTTTCTCAACCATCCTCTCCTGGAAGTGAGGATTTCGACAATGCTTCTGTGGATAGCTCCACCAGTAGATATAGTAACCTCAGTAAAAAGCCTAGCTTAATACAAATATTAAAGAAATGGGGAAAAGCAAAGATGACTTGAGTGCTATTTCATCACCTGCAAGATCCTTTGCGGGAGGCTCCCCCAGGGCTAGCATGAGCCAAAGACCAAGGGGCCCTTTGGAAGCTCTGATGCTAAGGAACGCTGGAGACAGTGAAGCCATCACTACATTTGGGACAGCAGAACAGGATTCTCCTAATTCCCCTGAGACACCAAATCTCCCACACATTAGAACACGGGTTTCTTCCAATGATTCTCTAAATACAGTGGCAGCATCGTTCCAATTGATGTCTAAATCAGTTGAAGGAGCACTAGATGAGAAATATCCTGCATATAAAGACCGGCATAAGCTGGCATTAGAGAGAGAGAAGCAAATTAAGGAAAAAGCTGAGCAAGCCAGAGCAGTAAGGTTTGGTGGCAGTTCAAATTCCGCTCCAGAGAGAGGGAAAACAGTAACTTTGCCCCCAAAACTAGCTCAAGTGAAGGAGAGAGTCGTTGTCTCTGGTAATTCAACTGAGCAACCCAATGATGGCCAGATGACTGATTCTCAAATGGTCAGCAAAATGAAGCTTGCCCATGTTGAGAAGAGGCCTCCCAGGGTCCCTAGACCTCCTCCTAAAGCATCGGGAAGTGCACCTGCTGGTACAAACACACATCCTTCTAGCAGGGTACCAGGCACTCCACCTCTGCCACCTCCTCCGCCAGGTGCTCCACCTCCACCACCACTACCTGGTGGACCACCTCGCCCACCTCCTCCTCCAGGAAGCTTATCGAGAATGGCAGGGAGTGGTGATAAAGTTCACCGGGCTCCTGAACTAGTTGAATTCTACCAATCTTTGATGAAGCGTGAAGCGAAGAAAGATACATCATCTTTGGTTTCTTCAACTTCCAACACAGCAGATGTGAGGAGCAACATGATTGGAGAGATAGAGAATAGATCATCATTCCTCTTAGCTGTATGTAAAACTCTATTCTTTTTACCCTAGGCACATTGCATTTGTGGTACTTAATGTGATTCTACAAAAGATGGTTGTTGTATGGCCTGCAATCAGGTGAAAGCTGATGTGGAAACTCAAGGTGATTTTGTCCAGTCATTAGCAACTGAAGTCCGGGCAGCTTCTTTTACCAACATAGAAGATTTGTTGTCATTCGTAAACTGGCTTGATGAGGAACTTTCCTTCTTGGTACGCGTTTTGTACCTATATTGCTTGAAATGTGCTATTTATAAAGTAGATACTTTCATGGTTTTAGGTTGAAGATAAGGTTTTACTTGGGGGATAAACTGTTTAGGGAAACACAATAGTTGTACACCTGCCACAACCTTTACATACTATTGAGGTCTACTCTGCTACAGTTCACTTAGATTAGCTATTTTTTTTGTTCAGCATTGCCAACAAGTGGAAAGAAACATGCATTTATTGAGATCTAGTCGTGTTTTAGCTCAGCTTAATTCAGTACTGCGGGAACATGAAATTAATATAATGAGTGGAAATGACCAGTTTCATTGCTGCATCATATACTTTGTGACCCATCTATGAATTATCCCTTTAATCTTTGTTTGACAAGGTTGATGAGCGAGCAGTCCTCAAGCACTTCGATTGGCCAGAAGGGAAAGCAGATGCATTAAGAGAGGCTGCCTTTGAATATCAGGACTTGATGAAGCTGGAGAAGCAAGTAACCTCTTTCGTTGATGATCCCAATCTCCCATGTGAAGCTGCTTTAAAGAAAATGTACAAGTTGCTTGAAAAGTAAGTCCAATCTCCTTACGTTTGCTTATATCAGTTAATATGGTGCAGTAAAATGAATTATGGATTTGGTAAAGGACTCTATTTCGATACTTACGAAAACATACTTAAAAGGTCAAACCACATTGGGCTTCTGTACTCCTGTTGAGAGTTGATGTATGTATTTCCTATGGCATTGCATGAGTGGTAATGATTAATCTTGTCTGTGAACTTGACCTGTTATTGATAAGTTTTAACTTCCCTTTTTCAGAGTGGAACAGAGTGTGTATGCACTATTGCGTACTCGGGATATGGCAGTTTCACGATATAGAGAATTTGGCATTCCCGTTGATTGGTTGGAAGATTCAGGAGTTGTTGGCAAGGTGTGGCTCATAGCTAGAAGAAAGGAAGTTTGTGATATCTGAATATGTATTGTTGGTTGGTTTATGTATCATGCATTCAGTCAGTAATAAGCAAGCTAATATGATTACAAGGACCTATGGGCCTTTAGTCCAATGGTATTCTTTGTCTTGTGAATACTTTGGCTTTTTGAGGTTAAGGGTTCAAGTCTCCCCCCTCCCAAAAAAAAAAAAAACGATTACAAGGGGACTCTTTTCATATACTCATATTTAAGCCATATTCCTGTCAATATGCCAACAAATTCATCAGCCCTACCTTTTTAGTCTTTTAGAAGAGCATCCACCATAAATGTTCAGGGAAGGCTCATGCATGTTAAGAAAACCTTGTTGGCCATCAGAGACAAAAAGGATCAATTTAGGAGGAGGAATTAGTATAAGCGGTAAGTGCCTTGATGTCTCTATATATCATCTTATCACTCATTCAGCATTTTCACTTGCAGATCAAGCTCTCCTCCGTACAGTTGGCGCGAAAATACATGAAACGTGTCGCATCAGAACTTGATGCGCTAAGTGGGCCTGAGAAGGAACCAAACAGAGAATTTTTGGTCCTCCAAGGCGTGCGTTTTGCTTTCCGAGTTCATCAGGTATGTCCTATCTTTAACTGATTTATGGCATCTCGAACTGGAATATTTGGGGGTCTTAGACAACCAGTTTATCAAATGCTAGTTTCTAGTGTATGTGCATTCGTGGAAGAGACTGAGGAAACAAAAAAAATCTACTAAAATTGTGCTTTGGCGACATCCTTGTCTCTTTAAAGCATTCACTATGAATGAGGATTCTGTGCTCGCACTATCTTTTATAATTGTGAAGAAACCTTGTAATGGTAAAGCAGTTTGCCAAAATATATTTGTACAAACCTTCTAACGGATTGACCAAGTGTCTTAATTTTCACAACTTATTACTTCTTTTCAGTTTGCGGGAGGCTTTGATGCAGAGAGCATGAAGGCTTTTGAAGAACTGAGGAGTCGTATCCATGCACAGACAGGCGAAGGCAATAAGATGGAAGCATGAGATGGTTTTGTACTTCTGTTTTTTGTTTTCCTATCCTGTTTACGCCCAATTCTTAGTCCTATGTGTCGTTATCTTCACCATGTTGAGGTGGAAAACACCATCCATATTGATCTTGTACAATCAACAGTTAAATTCAAGCGATAAAATACATATATAGAGAGTAATTACAAGAGTTGTAATCCATGCCGATTCAAAACGCTTATCACAATGCAACAAGAAATACTATTGGAGTTGAAGAAGTTGGTTGTGTTGCTTATTTTTCTGTTATTCAATGGTTGATTTGCAAATGTTGATAAGAAAGACCATATATGCCTTACGTTATGTCAAGAAAAAAGTGGTCTATAAACATTAGTAAGAGTATTTAGCAAGTGAAATAGTTTTGGTAACAAGTTTGGAGAGTTAATTTTTAATGTTTTCAATGTTCCATCAGCCACAAGTTTTGTTCATATGTCACCAAGTACTGCTTGAAACTGAATCAGCATGAAGTTTGGGAGGCATATGTAGACTGGGTGGTCAGCAAGGCCCATGTCCTAGGTTGGTGGCCTTCATTACTCCTTTGGAGGGGCATCCGCCTAAGGTCTATTCAAGTGGTGGAACATACATCATAATTTGTGGTAGTAAGAGCCTGCATTCGCGCAGCCCTTGTCTAATTAGAAAAAATGAAAATTATGTTGAAGCACCCCGCTTAACATTTTTTTTGGGATAGAAATGGTAGTTATTATTTTATTGATTGGAATTGGTTACATCATGTTGAAGGAGAGGTGTCAAGAACAAAGGACAATCCTTCAAATGTGGGGTTCCATACAATTTTATGCATACTTTCCTAGGCAGTGCGCTATAGCATTACCTTCTCTACGGGTCCATGAAAAGAAAAGCTCAACAGAACTACTTGCAAAGGACTTGACCAACAAACTTGCCTACTTCAGACAAATTTGTCATGCCTCTTTGAAGGGCATCAATAACCAAATTAGTATCGTCGAACCACTTTTTCATACCCAGACTGCTATCTTAATACCACAACTTGCCGCTAATGCCTCCATATGATCAGGTTGAAGCAATCCTAGTATTCTTTGACAATATCCCATTATAAACGAACCATTTCAATCCCTAATCACCATCCCTGACACCTGAGCAGCCAGATTCAATAAAATTTGCCCCATCAAAATTAATTTTCAAGACCCCTCTTATAACATTGGTAGAGTAGATATTGGTAATCATACACTCTAGATATATATTGGCAATTGCCATGTGAAAAATTCCTTAAAAACAAAAGTATACAATGATCAAAGATATTTAACAGCCGAAATTACATGATTTATGGTTCTCTCAGTCTCTCAAAAGAGATTTAAAGCAAGAATGGGATGTTCTTATCGCATTGTGATCACAAGACATCTGTCTATAAACTTGGCACCTCCAACCTTCCCTTGAATTTGAGATGGCAGACAAATGACGCGTCTTTGATCCCCAGCTTCCACCAACAACTCAGATCCTCCCCTGTACTGCAATTTTCAGAATGGGGAATAATAAGCACCATGAAACCTGTTAATTTTATCATAATTATAATGCAAGTATAAGAAGACAATAAAATCAGAGAAAATGATGCAGATAACAATGTCAACAAGTTGAGATCACAGCTACTGAAACATCATTTGTCAATTTAACACTATACATGACTAGTCCTACCCATAATTAGAGTTATTTGCTGTCTGAAGGGTTAAGTCAGTGCTGATATGACTACATCTGCCATTTCCATTTCCTGCGGAAAAATGGAAAACGATAACCCTCTAGAGGTGCTACTTCTGTAAGTTCCATAAGGATGTCCACAAAGTATTTTTAATGGCGTACAACCTCCCTGCCATTCCCGAGGAAAAAAGATATTAAAGGTGAGGGAAAAAGGATAGTTGCGGTGGATCAGCAGAACCTTGTAACTAACAAGAAGACTTATCCTGAATGATCTTACGATGACAAAAACAAAAAATGTCTTTCTTAATTTTTACTTTTCCTCTTTAAGAAGTGTTAAACAATCAGGCCATCTCTCCTGCAGTGAATTCTCATGGAATGAATTCCCGTGTTTTTACTCCTTGTGAAATCGATTCACTACAGAGAAAAGAAGTAAAAGGGAGTAGCCATACTTGATATAGCTTGATTTCCGACTTGTCAAAACCTGGCATGAGAAGGGTCACTGATTTATTTGCTGGATCAAACATAACTGTACATGGGATACTGCTGTTGTCGCCTGTTGAGAAAGTAAGAAGATCTTGAGCACCTTGAAATAAATTGTTCAGTATGATCTCATTCCAGTCTGGAGGGGTATGCATTGAGATATGTGGTATGGAAGCAAAGGGCAATGGTGAAAAATTCTTCTTGACTTCCTCTAATGATTCTGCAAAAGAATTTGATGTGACACAAAATGCTCCAGAAACCTGTGCACCAGCTTGGATTGCACAACCCCAGTAACGTAATGCAGAACTCAAAGAGGTAGGACTGTTTGGGTCCATCACAACGTAACAGCCAAACCTGTGTGGTTCTGCCAAGACAGAAGATCCTCTCTGCAGCATACGTACCCATGCAGAATCTTATTTAAGTGCATAAACATCAGACAAATGAAAAAAGGAGCCGGAATACCTCCAGAGTTTGTTCCAAATAGTCCCATATTTCTGCACTCATTTTCCCATTGAGATGGGACCCCCTACCAGTTAAGCTCATCGCTTCATCTACAAGTCTCAAGAGAGAAGGACCAGCTAATCTCCCTAAATCAGTCCTTTCAGCCAATTTCCGTAGATATTTCAAGTACAACCTGTGTGCCAATGTGTGATTACATACAAATTACCATACGGGGGCAGGGGGGAGGGGGAGGGAGAGGAGAGAGAGATTTCTACCTTGCTTTGCTGTTTGCACCTATCATCCGTATTGTTTCTTCAGTGTTCAGACCATCATATATAACTATGTCAAATTTGTCTTTTTGGTTTTTTCTCTGAGTCACATTCCCAAAGAATCCTACAAGCCTCTCAAGTGCTAAGATGGAAAATATGGAATCCATCCCAGGAAGCACACCAAGCTCTTCTCCCACCACCTACTAATTTATGAAGAGAGAAGCATGAGCATCCTTCACACAAAAGAACATGGAAATCCACATATTCTGGATGATGATGCACCAAACAATAGAAAAAGATTGTTACATACCCACCCCTTCAAGAACCCCCTGGGTCATATTCAGACGAGCATCTGCTTGCTTCAGTCGATTGAGAGGTTCAAGAAGCATCTGCATTTGTTAAGAATAGAACATGTCAAGTTAGAATCCATTCAAATCAAAACCTGAATATGAAAAAAAAGAACAGGGAAGAGGAAGGAAAGAATATACTTGGGTAGTTTCCAACCGAACCACTGACAGGTTGCTGCTGCATGTGATAGGGGACGTTCCAATCCTACAGTTCAGAAGATATTCAGCTGTAGGGTCTTGAGAATGTATCACTAAGCAGGTCTTAAGCCCGGCCATTGCATAATGCTGAGCACCAATTAACATATAGGTTAGGGTATCATGCTTGTAATTTTGTAGCAATAGAAGCAAGTATTAAACAATGATGCAACCTGCGAACACATTAGATAAATCCTTTCTATTTTTATTTTGTTTCTTTTGCTTATTCATGTGTTATGCAAGCACAGTTTGGTATTGTAAACAAAACATATTAGCTGAATCTACGATGCCATTCATTATTAGCATGCCTCCCAGGCTCCTTATGTTTACTACTTACAATATCAACATTCTAGACTCTAAGATGGTTTATTAATGGTGTCACGCCTAATTAGCGCGCGCACACACACACACACATATATATTCAAAATCGGAGAAAGGAAAATTCTCCAAATTGCTACATTATCGTGATCATGGATCTAAATTCTGAATCTCCTGGAAAGTCTCATACAAGACGTTGTAAATTTGCAATTACAAAGGTGCCCTGAAGTATTCCTTGTTTGAAATCACTCTAAAAATGTTTTTTTGTTTGTTTGTGTGTTGTTGCTTTTTTTTTTTTTTTTGGGGGGGGGGAGGATGGGATGTTGAGGGTGTTCTTCCAGATTTTATATTTTACTATGATTACTGCTTAAAATGAATCTCATTATGTAACATTTCAAATAAACTAGGTGGGGTGGCTAGGATTTTGAAGGTACAATTTTCAGCTGATCTTCAAACAATTGATCAAAGAAATGTTCACATTCTAAAGCAATCAGTGTGCTTGGTTCAAAGAATGCCTTGGGGAAATTTATAGCATTACTTCCACACATAATTGGCAAAAACCAAACAATCGAAAAATGTGATCTCTACAGTACTATAGACCTAAAGAAAACACAAGTTCATTAACAACCCAAATAACAACTACTCAGAGCGCATGCACACACACACACACAAATGTGCAATGAAATACAAAATTAAGCTGAAGACAAATAAATATACATAATTAAGAATGAGTAAGTAAATACATGGGCGGCGAAGATGGCTGAGGTGGTCTTTCCAGAACCACCTTTCCCAAGAAACGTCACCAACTTTGTGGGTCTCTGAGAAGTTGAGGGCACATCGATTTGCGGCGACGCTGCCGTTGTCAGAGCTCGAGATCTTCTGGTAGGTCTTTTGGTGGGCCTTACAATTAAAAGTTCAGAAAAATTTGGATTTTTCCAGAGAGAAGACGACAATGGTGGTAGGACTGACGATGTCGAAGAAGCCATTCCTCGTTAGAAGATGGACGCTAGGTCGTGATGAGAAGTCCAGGAGAGAAGAGACTATAATCAGAGATTGTTGATGTGCTTGGGCTAGGTAGGTAGGCATTTCTACTCAAGAGACCCTCTGTAGTTTTCGATATTTCCATGTCCACCCTCTCTGTTATCTGAAATATTGTTACAGTCCCTTATTAGTCTACATATGTGCTTCACTTACACCTCGACCCTAGCCTAAAAACTCTTTTTTTTATTTGAATTTAAAAAATTATTCAAATTTGATTCGTTTAAAAAATAAGTTAAGTCTGAACAAAGTCAAAGCGAGCCGAACTTGAGTATTTAAACATAAACGAGTTGAGTTGAGTCGAACCAAGTCGAGTTTGTTGTTTTTCAAACAAGTCTAAAAAATTATTCAAGTTCGCTTTGTTGTTGAGTCGAACCCGAGCCGAGCTCGAGTAACTCTATTTAATTAATAGTCCTAGCTAATAGGTGTCAAAATAGGATATAATCTGTCACAATATGAAATTAGAGGATTTGAATCATCCATTTCGTAAACGAGCTGAGTATTTTTTGACACAAACTCACTAAAACTTGACATGAACTCGCCTCACCCGACGCAATTAGCAGACTTATTTACACCCCTTTACCGTTTTGATAGACAAAAAGTGAATAATGTCACAAAGATCTTTTTTAAAAATTCTAAAATTACTCTTACACTTGATAAATAGAAAAGGTTCAAGATCTTGTTTAGGAACTCCTTTATTATTTACTCATAAACTATTTATGTACGCTAATAAACTATTGGGCTAATCTCAATTTGTATCTTGAAAGATCACTCAAATCTTAATTTATATTCTTAAAATTTAAAAATATCAATGTATACTTTAAAAGATATAAATTTGTATCAATGTATACTGAGGTTAACTATCATTCATTTTGCCGTTAAAAAAATTTGGTATAATTATAAATGATATGTTGAAAGTTTAAATATTTTATATTTATGATTAAAAAAGAATTTCATCTATTAATACTTCTTAAATACATCTCAATTATGTTTAATCGTGTTATTTTGTGTCATGTCATATCATTTTCGTCGATAAAAAAATATTTTTAATACAAAATATTTTTGTATTGAGTCAATTGTGTTGTATCTTATATTTCATATTTACGACAATTTATATAATATTACTTAATATTTTTTAAAAATTATAAAAATACATATTTTTTTGCCTACAATATTCATTAAATAGTTATTTTCTATCTACAGTTGTGTTATTTATATATAAATTTAATTTGATCAAATAGTCAAAAGGTTCGTGGCTAACTGTAGACATTAAATAGCTATTTAATAAGTATTGTAAGCAAAAAATAGGTATTTTATAATTTTTTAAAATATTTTTTTTATTGACTTGAACATGATACGAAAATATTATGACATGATACAATTGAGAGCTATTTAATGAACATAAATAGAAGAAATTTTTTTTGAATCATAAATATGAATTATTTAAATTTTAAGAGTGCAATTTATAATTAGCTCAAACTTTTTTAATAGCAAAATGGATGGTAGTTATATTAGGTGCACAATGATACGAATTTATGTCTTTTAAGGTATAAATTAATATTTTTAAATTTTAAGAGTATAAATTAAGATTTAAACAATCTTTTAGGATAAAAGTTAAGATTAGCCCTAAACTATTTATGTAAAGACAAATTAACTTGAGGTGTGTATAAACTATTATGTATCTGCGGGGAGGGGTGTGCGTGTGTGTCCCAACGAAAGGTACGAGATTTCCGCGATATATTTTTTTTGATAGATCACCTATCATGTTTTTTTTTTTTTTTTCCATGTTTTGGCTTAATAGACAAGAGTGTTTGAGTCAGTTTATGCGTATTTAGATTAATCTCTTCTCCAGTCCAATTAAAGGCAAAATCATCCACGTTAAAACAAGAATATTTATGAGGAATAAATCTCTTATAGTTTGGTTTTAAAAGGTTGTTAAGATTCGAATTCAGAATGTCTGAGTTTACAACTCGTTTTTATTATCATTTGAGTCACCTTTTGAATTATAGATCGCCCATTCATACATTCAAGTGAGTCATTAACTCATTAACAACGAATGATTCGTCAAAAAAAAATTAAAATGAACGAGTAATGCCAGAGTTATCAAATTTTAGAATCAAATTTAAAGCCCAAATAACATGATAACATATTATTTAGAGTCTTTATTGAGGTTCAAATGATATAGTACCAAAATAAAGAAGCTCATGTTAACTGTGATGTCATTTGAACTCTAAATTTGATCATAACATTTGACGAGTGTAAAATTAGTGCAAATGAATATATATTAAGATCATAAAGAAAAACCAGGTGGGTGATGGCACATCTCTCTAGCAATCAAATGGGCCTTGAGCAGGCTTCCACTCATAAAAGCAACAACACAAGAGAGCTTCGACAGATTTACAATCAACTTTGATGATCCCAAGAGCCACAGCCAGACTCGGCTAACAAACAAATCTGCTGGAGCCTTGTTGGCACCATTGACCTATTTTAAGCCATTTGAGCCTGCGGCTTTATTTTGCAATTTTTTTCGGACCAAGTACTAATACAGGAAGAAAACCATGAAGTTCAAAGTCCAGGTGAGATAAAGTTCAAAGCTTGATCTTAAGTTTCAAAAATAGGGACGATGGTCATTAGATTAACTATTAATTTTTTATTTTATAATTTCACTCATCGGCAAATTGATTGGTGTTGTGACGATGCTCCCTTGAGCATTATTAGCAAACCTTATCAAAGCTTGGAGGTTGATCATACCCCCTTCTCAATAGTTTTTTTAGACTTGCCCAAAAAATAGTCATATAGTTATTAATATAACAGAAAATTTAAAGATTTTCACAAACATATTTCATTCCAACCTCCCAATCTACCTACCTGATCAAACAAGAACATATAGATAAAAAAAAAAGGCATACATTGCATAAGTTTCTCTTATTGTGGAGTTTGGAATGTGTCAATTGTATGCAGCCCCGACTCTTCGCGTATGGGGAAATGTTTTCGGAACTTGAACCTTTGATGAAAAACAGACCCGAACAGACAAACTGTAGTCTTTTCACATACTCTTGTGCAAAATTCTTCCTAATTAGAATCCAAGGTTACAAAGCAGAGGAAGAGAACTAAGAGACTTATAGGAATCACATCAATTGCTGAGAAAAAATTATAAGAGTTTCACAAGCAGTTTTTCATTTATTAACCCATTTTTGTACATAAAAAGTCCAGCTACTTAGCAGTCAGCACCTTCAACAACCGGAAAGGAAAAATTGTGCAAGGGACTAGCCCTCGGTGACCTTGGTGGTAGCTCAGAAATCCGATGACCATAACAATCGTAGTAAATCACACCGGAAAACTCCGGTGGCTGGCACTTCTCACCCATCAGAATTTCCTTCTGCCACAAGCCACCTTCTCCAAATTCTTCCTCACCTTTGTCTCTGATTTCAGCCCCGGACTCTTCGTCACCGCCTTTTTTATGGTTAATGAACGGAATAGCCTTGTTACTGATGGTGGTTATGAGCTGCTTTGGAGACCGTAATGGCGACCTTGGCGCGATTTTCCGATCAGTTGTTGTCTCGGCCACGTACTTTCTTGATGCTTGCTTTGCATGCTTGGCACATAGAGCCACCAGAGCTGACACCGAGACCAACAAACCTATTGCTAGTGGTAGAGAAGTGAAAGGATCACCCGCGTGTATCGGCGCCGGACGGACCATTTTTGTACAGTGGTTTACCGGAGGAGACAAAGGGTTTGATTGTATATGATTGAAGGCTTAGAGGCTGAAAAATATATATATGGTTATATTTATAGGGTTGGCTTATTTTTCTTATATTATAGGTAGCAGTTGGAGGGTGGAAAATTCAACTTTTATTAGTCGTGTTAATTAATATTTTATATTATAAATATGAATTGCAGTGGTGACAATTTGTCATTAGATTAGGTGAATAGACTTTGTCAAATTAAGAGGAAATGACATTAAACTTTGAAAGACATTGAATTCTATAGTTTTTACCCTCCTGGTGTATAGGGTTTGAAAGGGTGAAACTCTTTAAGGTCTTAAGAGAGAGAAAGAGCATGGATCAAAGGGCTATATTGACAACGAGGTCTTCAATGGACAGCTCAAATCATTTTAAATTAACATCAATCGTAATATGATTTCAAATTAACATTGCTACACATTTCGTGCATGTTATTCTAGATGATTCGGTGTAATTTTGACCACACAATTCTTATTTTGTGGTAGATAACCTATCTTTGAAAGTTGAGTCGAACTATAGAAGATGAAGTTCTGATCAACATAATTACATAATGAGAATCAAATGCTTAAAATTCTATTATATCATCAAAGTCTCGTTTGAATCGGTCTCATACAAATTATATAGTTGTTTCTAAGTTATACGATTCTCATTGTGTATTATACACTTCAAGGGGTCCCAACCCAAAGTAGGAAAATATTATTTAGACTCTAAAAATTGATACAATTTGTAGATTCTATCGATCGTTACCATTAAATAGATAATGAATCCCAATAAAATTAACTTTTGAATTATTGCCCCCTCAAAGTAATGACCTTGTCAACTAGACTTAGGTTATTGGCAGGTGGTTGAGTCAACGCCCAGGGTGTGAAGACATGCATGCCAAAGATGAGGCCTATGAAAGGTCATTGTTAGTTGCTTCCTTGTTGGGTAAGGCTACAACGGTACGTGCCGAAATTGAATCACAACCCTTGATTTGGTTTTGAATGAATAATAACCATTGATTGAAAAAACAAAAAAAATACATATATAAAACTTGCAATTTTGGAAATTAAAGGTTACTAGCTAGTTGACTGCCTTGCAATTTGGAAATTGGTTTGTCTCACTGCTTCTATATTGAGCCCTCCTAATCATTGACCAACTTAGCCACCTGCTTCCTTGAACTCGTCCAAAACGCGTTGATCTTCTCATTGGTTTTATGTTTTTTTTTCTGCATAGTCTCCATACTTGCACCGACTATTTCTTAAATTTAACGGCCGATTACTATGACTTGAACTGAGTTAGAGCATGTCTTTAAGGAAGTAAAAGTAACTAATTCTTACGGATTATATGAAATGAATTGAATCTGAGACTTTTAAATTACGAAAAGTCAACTCAATTATTGAACTACCCTAAAATTATGTTCTCATTGGTTGAATGTAGGTTGACGAGGGTGCAATAATTTTGGATTGATTGGACTTTAAGATATCAGAATGTGGCAATTTCATTGTTTGTTAGTTTTTCCCAAGAAAATCTAGTAGTTTTCTGCTTGTAATATGAGAATATGAAATCTCTTTCCACATACCCGTGAACGAGCATTTCATCTTTTCTAAGTCGAAAGTATTTGAGTTTTTTAGGGTAATCAATTAATTTTTTTGTTACATTTTTGATTCCCCAAACAATTACCAGAATTAATCCTGATGGTGGCTGCACCAACACATAATGTTGTAGAGTGGATTCTGGATCAACTTATTTATCAAAGCGGGTTGGGGTGATCTAAAAGTTTAAAAAATCCTTTTTATTATTATATTAGTATTAGCTTGAAACATCCTCAATTATATAGGCTACTAGAATTTTAAATCGAAAGGGCGTCGTTCTCCTAAACACACACGTACAAATATATATACACATATATGTATATACAAATGTGTGTGTGTACATATATGCAAATATGTGCATGCGTGTGTGTGTGTGTGAACTTCTTTGAACCATTCAGTTCATGGCTAAATTGATGTCATGGATAATATTCAAAACTGATGCAGGAGTCACCCCTCGCTCTCTCTCTCTCTCTCTATCAGGATGACACGCACTAGTCTATAACACGCTTTCTTGAGTTCAATTATTTGAAAATGGATGTCGGGCTAACAATTTTAATTCAAGTTTACTAAGTAAAATTGATGATTTCATTTTTAATGTCTTGAAAATGCATAGGCAGGTCAACTATCGATTTGACAGTTAATATAAACAATATTGCTAAGGGTGACAATGGTGTCATCTCGATCGTATTTGTGCCGTATCATGTCATTTATAAATTTATGTCGAACATTAATCAATTCGAACTCAATTCATTTAATTAATCGTGTTGTTGTGTCGGCCCAATCCTCAAAACTAGGCGTTCTATTCTCTTATCCTTCAATGTCAGAGCAGCCTTCACATGGGTGTCAAAGTGAAAGCTCTCATCTCTCGCCTGTCTCTCATCTCTCTAGACTACCGTCGTTGTAAATAATAAGCAGGGAGTCCACATCCTTCATCGTTATTTGTTCATCTCTGTTGTCCAGTTAAGGCACTACATAGAGTGTCTAATGTTAGGGTTTGAACATTTTGTAGCATTATTTTATTAGAGGTTTGCAAGAAAGCATGGATCCTTTATTTCTAATATTTTTTAGCACCATATCAAATCTGTTGTTTTGGTTTTAACTACTATTTTGCAAAAGTAAATAACAAATTTGCAATAGATATAGAAATAAGAGTGTCAAACGTGTCGGGTTGAGTCATTTTGTGTCGGATTTGTTTCGTGTTTGTGTCAAAAATTCTTAAACACTAACTTGACCTAACCATTAAACGTGTTACCCAAACCTGACATGTTTAACACGTTTAATAAAAAAGTTATTTTTGAGTTAACACATTACACGACATGTTAAATTGTTTAACCCGACCTGTTTAAGCCACATATCAAATTCTATTTGTTTAACTACTTTAAAAAAAAAATCAAAAGATTTTATTGAATAAAATTCAAACAATTACAAGAAGCAAAAAGAAACCAATTCCTAACATCCATTTCCAATTAAATGACTTTAATCCTTCAAAACATGAAAGAAAAAAAAATCAAAAATTTCTTCTATGAACACTAAAAACAGCCACTTTCATTGCTTGCACAATCATTCTAGCTCCAAATATGCTTCAGCAAGACCAACAGGCAGCAGCCTCCTACACCCCCACATTCCCTACACAATTCATCCCTGATCATCCAGAACTACGATACATTTTTGGTTCTCAAAATTGGTAAACATCTCGATTTGGTTGCAAGAGTGAAATGACTGTAGTCCCAGCAAGAGCATGAGTTGTGTGCCTAAGATAATTAACAATTTGATGCATTGTTGAACTATCAAGCCTAGTGGATATCTCACCTGATTGCATACAATCCATTGGTTAAAATTCCCACCAAAAAAAAGAGGAAAAGAAACAGTAAATAATAAACGTCAACTGCACTGCCTGTTTAGCTGCTTCAGTTGGACTCTATTCAGTTGCTTCCTCTGGACTGTTTCTCACCTGCTGTCTGTTTTGCTTTTGCTGGAGTTTTCTGCCTACAGCTGGAGCATACTCCTTCAGTTGGATTCATGCATTAGAATTTACATGTAAAATCATGCATTAGAATTTTAATTCCTTATTTTCGATCACATCTCTCATCCTGATCTCTAATCCTATTGCATCTCAAATATCTCAAATTTTTTTCTGCACCTATTTAACCTATTTAACTAAAACGCATTCAAGTTTCAACCCAAAAATAAAAACAAGAACTATACTAATATACTTCCATTATGTTAAGACCACATGTTCCACATCAGTCATTCATATAATATACAAAATATACTGGCATAATAAAACAAAAGCAGTAGCAAATAAGCAAAAGCAATAGCAAGTCATTTTTGAGATCATATTCTAAAAGATAACTTGCTATTGACATGCTACATGAAACTAAAACAAAATAAGCAGTTGCTGCTCCTCCAGCAAGGCACCACACAAAACTTTGACACTTCATGGATCCTAATCAAAAGAAGAAATACTTCAATCAAAAAAGAAAAACAAGACAAACACAAACTAATAGATTAAACACTAAAAATAACAATGTACCTTCAATCAATGATCATCATCAATCATAGTTGATGTTTATTTGTTGGTTTATCAACACCATCTAGTTCTAGCCTATCTTGAATATCAGAAGCATGATTTGATTTAGCCATGGCAACATCATCAGCTACAGGGCAGGTCCATCAATGTGTTCGTCATTCAATGGAAGTGAATTCATCTGTTTCCAATACAAATGCCAAAAAAAATGTAAGCAAAATATATAACACACATACAAATCAACACATTTTTGGTCAAAATGCAAAAAAAAAAAAATACACAAACTTTCAATACAACTTGTAAAGTGAAGTAGAGAAAAATGAGTTAAGGGGAAATACTACACAGCTTGTGGCCAAGGGAATGTATGAGTGTTGTGTGCTGTAATCCGAATCTGACTATTTTACAGAGAGAGGGAAAGGGACAAACCTTTTCGGTTGAGCAACGATGAAGGCATGAATGACGAGAACGATGAGAATGACGAACAATGAGCCCTCCTTTACTCATCTAGACATTGCGACTAGCGGCGATTGAGAGTGAAAAAGGGGAAATGGGGAAAAGTGGAAGTGGAAGTAGAAGCGGGTTAGGGTTATATTTTTTTTGTTGCTTTTATATATTTGGATAAATATTTTAAACAGGTAAGAAATGGGTAGGTCGAGTTCAGGTCAAATTATATTAACCTGTTTAAAATATACGAGGTTAATTAGGTCAAAATTGGGTTGACCTGATTTCGACACGAATCCAACCTACTTTTTTTTGTGTTTATATGTGTTTACTTGTTTTTATCCATTGACTCATTTAATTTCGTGTTTGACCCATTTGTTTCGTGTTCAGTTTGTGTTATGTTATCGTGTTATGTCGAAAATTGGCAGTCCTATATAAAAACGTTTTGAGGGATTTCATTGACTTTTTTTTTTTATAACATATGAATGTGAATGTTTGTTGGTTTTGCTTTGTAGTTGATGGAGAATTATTGCTGATTTAGTGGAGATGTTCGATTTTGGTTTATATTTGTCCAATTTAATTCGAATTCAGCCTAAAATTGAGTCCGAATTGATTAGCTCAATTTCAATCTGAACTTGCCCTAACTCAATTCGGGCAGTACTCGGATTGAATATATCAAGTTGAGGTCGGGGTTATAATTAATATTATGGTTGAAAATTTTATACCTAGAATTAGGCTAACATTAATCCATCAACCCGTCCAAGTTGCACCCTAGGGTTAGGGCCCCTAGCTCCAAGGTAGCTCCACTCGTATATATACATATATATATTTGTGTTGCAGTTGCCAATAAAAAAGACATGTGATTGAAATGGTTCTATATTATTGTAAAAGATGAAAAAGTTTAACTATAATTTTTAAAATATTTCAAAGTATTTTTTTAAGTAGCATTTTTTTACGGCTTTTTCTCCTTTTTTTCCTTCCCGTGACAACTCTTTGTCAAATAATTCCGGTGAGGAGAACAAAAAAAAAAAAAAGATATTAAAAGACTGTCCTTACCCAATCTAAGACGCTAAGATCTTTAATTGCATGTATAGTAGTACATATATGCATATTTATAAACGTAACATTATTATACTAAATTTTAATAAATAACAATAAAGCACATTTTTATTTTTTTTTATGAAATAAATTTTTATTTAAAAATTCCTTAACTAAATAGTAAATTATCTCTTTTTTAAATCCACTAAAGGTCAAATCCGTGATGCCAAGAGTTTACTATAAAGAGCATGCATGACAACCAAATTGCTGAAACAGGCCTTCATGTGTCCCCCAAATGTAGCTGTCTAAACTCGTACATGCAAAGTTGACTAATCTAATGTAAGAACATTATTATTAATTATAATATAATAACGTCGGCAAATCCTTTTCCCTACGGTCCCTGAAGATAATGTTATTCAACAATAATGACGTGAAAGAGCACCCCCTATGGTTCATAATAAAGTAGGTCAGACTAAAAAGTTCAAGCGTGGAGGTCAAACAAGTAGGTCAGACTAAAAAGTTAAAGAAGAGCTCAGAGAATCAGAGGTAGAGCTCCTCTCAATTGTGACAACAACGAAAATGAAAAAGAAACAACTAGATGACAACAAAAAATTTACAGGTGACAAAGAGTCATATTTAAGACACAAAATCCTTAACCAGTCAAGATCCTCTCTTAAGATCAAAGAGAGTTCTTCGGATAAATGACAAAGATCTCAGTGCAGATCCCGTAGAACTAGGGACAGTTCTATAAATATGATGCAACGCCCCCAAGAGTAGGGGAGGCTAGTAACATACAATCGGTTTTGTAAACCTTTCGAATGATCTATAAAGAAAAAAAGGAGTAAGAGTCTCCATTGAAGAGTGAATTAGCCGAGCTCCCAAACTGGTGAACCACTATATTTTCATTGTGTCAATCTTCCAATTTTCCCTCGATACCAATCCTTGTTTTTTTGAGCCTTCCAGCTCAAATTCTAATAATCACATACTGCTCATCTCATCTGTTCCATATCACAAAGTTGCACCACTTTGATTTACACCATCAGTTGGGATTGAAAATGAGTTGCGTCATATCGAATTTATATCGTTTAAATATTTTCGTATCACATCCGACATGATTATAAACGCTACAAGAAAAACTCTTTTCACCTAAGATTCATATGTGTACTTTGTATAAGTGGGTTTTGTATCATGTATACTTGGGTTTGTAATCACTCATTTGTTAAATGGTCAATCCATGTAGACTTTGGACCCATTAAAACTAAATTCATATATGTTTGTTAATTGTGTACCGACTTCATGGTAAATGGGTATGGAGTTAAGAATTGTAGTCATGTAAAGCAAGTTTAATTTCTAGCTATTATATAGTTTATCAACTAAAAGGTCATGATTGCCCCAAAAAAACTTCAAATTAAACAATTTGTTAATACTAGTTGATGATTCTATCGATTATAAGACATCCAATATACCTTAATGTTTGAGGATTAATTAAATTGGAGCAAAATTAGCAAAAAAATGGAAAATTAGAGTGGAGTCGCTTGCGTAAAAGACCATGATAACATGAGCCAAGCCTAATACTACCAGAGATAAAAATCGATTTTAGATTAGTATATACGGATTCATTGGGTCAAAGAAATAAAGCTTCTTCACTAGTCAACCTCATTAATTAATATCACTATGGTATTAGCTAATGGGCTGTTTGGTTTGGGGAAAAATTGGGTGGATGAAAAATAAAATTTTCCCTTATTTGGTAAAAAGGAAAATTGAAGGGAAATGAAAAGTGGAGGGAAAATGCATTCCACCTACCCACCATTTTTAACAGTAATGTTATGTTAATTAAATTTTGAGATCAAATTTAGAGTTTAAATGACATCAAATAAAAAATTTTAAATTAATTATCACGTCATTTGAACTCAAAATTTAATCAATATAGTATTATTATTTTTTTAATTACCCCAAAGATAGGCAGAAAGTGGGTGAAAAATTAGACAACATGGTACAAAAATTGATGCCTCAAAGTGATAAGTTGTTTTGAATAGAAAATTTGTGGGATCCACTTATTTTGTTTTTTTATGGATAAAAGTATAGTAAAATGGTGAGGTCCACGCTTGTGATTCTAGAAGTTGCAGCAAAAGAGCCAATAAAGACAAGGGCAATTATGGTAATTAAGTGATAAATTTTTTATTTATTTTTATTCTTATATCAACCAAAACAATAAAATATTCATATCTTTTAACTTTTCATCCTTTCTATCAAATAACAAGGAAGAAAAATACATTTTTTTTTCCTAAGGGATAGAAAGTCTATTCCTCATAATTTTTTATCTCTCTCATTTTTTATTCTTCCTACCAAACGGATCATAAGTATCATATTTACACGTGCCTTCACAACCTATCATGTTTCTTTGAAATCTCATTAATTGATAACACTATTTGATGATACACAAATTGATTTTACACATCACCTGTCAAGTGATAAGTAATAAAGTAGAGAGAGATAATAAGCTAAACGAGACAAGGATAAGATTCGGTCAAACGATGACATGGTGGTTGACTTCTTCTAAGACAGCGTGGATGAGGCTCATACATGACCCTTACTCTAACATGGGTAAGATGAGGCTATTGGGATAACCCTTACTCGAAGGTGACTAGGATGAGGCTTTTGGGATGACCTTTACTCCAAGGTGGCTAGGATGACCTTTCCTCCTTCCTTTGTGATGTAGCTTCCCGAACCCTGATAAGCTTGATTGGGCATGGATCTCAGTTGGGTTGGACTCATTGGATCTTGTCTAGTTGGTTTCTTTATTTAAACTGGATTTATAACATGAGTTGGACCCTTGGGCCTAGTCCATCATTTGCCACCCAATGTCCCGTGTCCAATGAAACTTGGAGAATAGGGCATTTAGTTGAACCTAGATCCTGGCTGATGAAAACTCCTCTTGACTACGGAATCAAAGTCATTGTCAAGGCAATCAATTTTCTAGCAATCTGAGAGAATCCAACTACGTCTATGTTGTGCTTTGACTGAATTTTGTGGATCGACCTGCCCTGTCAGGTGGCAAGGGCTGGACTATTGACATTTAAAGTCCCGCGGGTTACAGACAGCCTAAATTTCAAAAGCGTGCCTAGAGATGACAAAAATAATGTTATTCCAACATCAAAATATCTAATATGATTACCTGGAGAGAGAGAGGCAGACTGCTTGCGTGAGAGCAAAGACAGAGTTTGAGGATTGCTCGTGAGAGAACTACACCTCTTCAAATCGAGCTTTTGGCAACTCATGAGAGAGTTTCTAAACTGGAGGTAGGCTGACTATGATGCTGTCCACATAAGAGTAGAGGTTTGAGGGTTGATCGTGAGAAAGATGCACCTTTTGAGATCGAGCTTTTGGCGACCCGTGAGGGAGCCACTAAGCAAGAGGTATAGGTTGCTTGCTTGAGAGCAGAGTAGAGGCTAAGCTTTTGGTGATCCGCAAGAGAGCCGCTTAATTGGAAATATAGGCTACATGTTTGAGAACAGAGCAAAGATAGGTTAAACTTTCGGTGACTTGCGAGAGAGCCGCTCAGTTGAAGAAATAGGTGACTTGTTTGAGAGCAGAGCATATATACGTCAAGCTTTTGATGACCCGCGAGAGCCCCTTAGTTGGAGACATAAGCTGCCTGCTTGAGAGCAGAATAGAGATATGCCAAGCTTTTGGTAACCCGAGAGTCGCTCAGCTTGAGAGCAATGCAGAGATATGCTAAGCTTTTGGCGACCCGCGAGAGAGCCGTGCAACTGAAGATATATACTGTCTATTTGAGAGCAAAGTAGAGATAGGTGAAGCTTTCGGCGACTCATGAAAGAGTCGCTCAGTTGGAGACATAAGTTGTCTGCTTGAATGCAGAGCAGAGATAGACCAAACTTTTGGCGACCCTCGAGAAAGCCGTTATACTAGAGATAGACCACATACTTGAGAGCAAAATAGAGATAGAACAAACTTTGGCGACCTGCGAGAGAGTCGCTACGTTGGAGACGTATTGTCTATGAGGCTGCCTGCATGTGAATAGAGGTAGAATTTGAGGGTTAACCTATGAGATGAGAAGGGCGTTGAGGAGCTGGACACTTGGGACTAGCCGCCTATGGGGTTGGGCACCCACGGCCTAGATCTTGAGAGCTGGGCGCTTGTAGTGCTGGGTGCCTGAGGTGTTGGGAGCTTGGGGCTGGCGTTGAGCGCCTGAGTAAGAGCACTAATAGGCCCTTGGCACTTGGCGCTGAGTCTTCTTGACAATTTCTCTTCTTAAGCGGTGTGAGCTCAGCCACAAAATCTGTTAATGTCTATGCCTTTGTTGCTTTTTTTTTGTTAGAGTCGGGTTCAGGTGGTGATGATGATGGCGAGGACTCACCTCACTTGGCTTTGATGACATCCTTGACGTTTGTATTTCTGAGCTTTTGTCTACAATTTTGGCATGCTCTTTGGTAGGTGCTTCATCATTAAGAAAAGAAAGTTAGATGAGTGTAGGTCTCCCAAGAAAGCAGTTATGGTAACCTTTTCATTGGGCTCCTCAATGTGGAAGATCTCCTCGTTAAAACAAGTGAGGTAACTCCTCAGGCTTTTATCCTGGTCTTGTTTTATGCTAAGCAGGTGGGTGACAAACTTCTAGTGGGGGGCGTCCAACAATGAAATGTGCCACAAAGGATCTGCTTAATTCAGCGAAAGAGCTTATGGAGGCCGGGGCTGAGCTTGACGAATCATTGTCGTGCAGATCCCTTCAGAGTTGTTGGGAAGACTTTGTACATGATTTTATCAGGAATATTGTGCAGCTGCATCAATGACTTGTAAGTTTCAAGATGATCAAGTAGGTCTTTTATACCATCAAAGGTTTTAAGGGATGACATTTTGAACTTTTAGGGAAAAGGATAGTTTGCCACATCTGGCACAAAAGGTGTGTTAATTCGCCTTACAAGGTACTCCACAGTTTCTGGTCGTTGCACTTTCATGGCATTGAAGACGTCGCCCAATTGATTTTGTACTTCTTTAATATTTTTATTCCAGTGATTTGGGACTCCTTTGAAATTGTCATCGAAATCAATTTCATGCTCTGCACTTTTTTTCTTGTCCTCATCCTCTTGAAAATGAGGGTCTCTACCATAGGAAGGGGGAGTTAGAGGAGGAAGAGGAACAACCTCATAGTTCTAAGGAGGGGCTCCCTTGTGTGGGGCGCCGAAGGGGGCTCCAAAGCAAGTGGGGAAGGGCTCCAAAAGGGGTGCCCAAGTGGGGAGCTCCTTGACACCTAGAGCTTGGAGCTCCTCTGGCTTGATGTCCTCTAGGCTGTGCTCCACGTTGTTGTCTAGCGAGCTTCAGTTACAAGATCTGTTAATTCTGAGCTACGAGCTGTTGCATTGTCTCCAGCATCTGTTGTGCATTTGGAATGAGATTAGTTGGTGGAGGAGCAATCTCCTCCTCTCGTAGTGGATTGTCTTTAGGCTGATTCATGGGTGTGGTGGTGATTGCCATAGGTATAGGAAGAAGAGTGATTTCGTGAGAATTTTGTCAATTCCTACAAACGACGTCAAACTGATGATGCACAAATAAGTTTTTACACCACCTGTCAAGTGATCAATAATAAAATGGAGAGAGATAGTAAGCTAAACGAGACAATAATTTATAATGGCTCGGTCAACATGACCTACGACCACTTTGAAGAGTTTGGATGGCCTGATGTTGGTGTTTTATTACTTCAAAGAGTGTAAGGAGAGTAGAGAGATACAAGCTATGAGATAGAGAGGAGAGTGATAACAGATGTGCTCAATTGAGGGTGATGCCCCCCAAGTGTTGGTGGGGTTTACAATTTATAGTTGTCTCTATCAGTAACTAAAAGGCGAATTTGGTGGAACTGACGCCATCTTCTCAACGGATGAGTCAGTTATGACGCTCCCCATAAGATCCGATCAAATGATGATTTGGTGGTTGACTTTTTTCAAGGCAGCGTGGATGAGTCTCTTGGATGACCCTTATTCCAAGATGAGTAGAATGAAGCTCTTGGGATGACCCTTACTCTAAGGTGGCTAGGATGAGGCTCTTGAGATAACCCTTACTCCAAGGTGACTAAGAAGACCTTTCCTCAGTCTATTGTGATGTAGCTCTTCGAATCTTGATTGAGCATGGATCTCATTTGGGCTAGACCTATTGAATTTTGTCTAGTTGGACTCTTTATTTAGATTGGACTTATAACATGCATTGGGCCTGACCCATCACTATTAAACAAAATCGTTCTCAACTATTAATAAGGGTGCAATCTCAATTTAAATTTAAAAACATTTAACCCGAGTTCAACTTGAACCAGACCTTTAATAAGAAACTTTCAAACTAAGCTTAGATTTTTAAACTTGAGTCATTGTGAAAATTCGAGTTTAATTCTTGAGTTAATATAAGTTAGTATATTATCCTCATTTTAGATAGGTTAAAAATTTTAATCTAAACTCAAAATAGGTACAAAAAACACTATTTTTTGGGTAATATTCTCATGGAAAAATTCAAATCATCCACATAAAATCTAACAAAAAAATGTATTAATATTCTCTCAAATATATTTACACACTCAACTCACTAAATAAAATTAGTGGTTGGCCTATTGACTACCGCCCTCTTCGTTACATCTTAAACTCGCAGGTTTGAACGTCGTCGTCTTTCTTCGTGACCCCAAAAAAAAAAAAAAACTCACTATATCATACTTCATGTGAAGTCTACATGATCCAAGCTAAGTATCGGAAATTTGAAACTTGGATCACACAATACTACAAAAAACAAAGACAAAAAAACAAATGTTACTAATCAGTTTGTTGGTCTGATCTCTTTGCATTCTCATGTACATGGCTTCAATGGTGCAACGGGTTTGGACCGGTTGGGACAATTCACTTTTCGCCACCGTACTGTGGATTGATCTCGCTTCCAGGTGGCTCTGGTTGAGCATCAATGCCCGGTGGACGTGCCCGGTGGTGGTGGCGGTGTTTGAGAAATGGGGTGAAATTGAAGTTGCTGGGGGTTCGAAGAGCGATGAGAGAGAGATGAGGAAGTATTAATAAAGCCACTGGGGTTGAAGTGTTTGGGACCGTGGCATTCATGAAAGAATAATAAGAGGTGAGAGAGCCAAAACATGAGATACAATACATGGGAGATCTTCAAGGCCATGTTGGAGGAGGAGAAGAGTGAGAAGAGGAAACATGGAGCAATGATATATATATATATGGAGAGTAAAAACTATACAAGAGGCTTTAGTAGATTGAGATCAGTTTGTGAAGGCTGACAGCTTGAATCTAAAGGATGAATAAGAAATGTAGATGAGGGCTGAATCTAGAGGATGTTTGATCCCATGTGTGAGTCTTCTATGTATGTTTATTTGGTAATTTAATGTGTGTGTGTGTGTGAGAGAGAGAGATAAATTAAGGAGTAGCTATAGTGGTAATATGAACGAATTGTAAATTCAAATATTCTGAATTCGAATTTTGACAAAATAATGGGGTTAGGAGAAATTTATTCTTCATAAATATCTTAATTCCCGTGTGGATGATCTGTCTTTTACCAAGAATAATCGAGGTGCGCATAAATTGTGTGGTCACTTAACTTGAATTTAAGTCCAACTCAACCCAAGAATTTTATTACTTTTTAAATATTTGGGTTGGACTTGGACAAAAAATTCCAGCACAAATTGAGTTCGGACAATATTTCCGTTAGGACATTGGGTTGATGGGTTATACTTAAACCTAAACAGAATTTATGAAATAGGGTTGAACCCGATTTCAACCCAAAATTTAAAATAAAAAAATAAAAATTGCACATCTATTCATTATCATTTAGGTTTGAAGCCTATTATAGACGTGAAATTTATTCTTTCTATTTTCTAATTTAGTTTTGATTGGTGAAAGATTTATAGAATTTAGGTTCAATTTTGAGGCCAAACCAAAACTAAAACCAATGTTAGATTCAATTTGATTTTGATTAACGAGAAGCATGATTTTAATCTAATCTTAATCCGAATTATGTAACTTGAGCTCAACTTAAGTTCAAAAACTTAATCATAAGCTAGTCTCGGGTTGAAGTTGCACGAGTTAAAACATGGGTTGAGTTGAAGGTTTGATACTCTGAGTTGAGTCTAAATTGGCATCTCAACTCGTCTAAATTTCAACCCTATTTTCAACTCCAGCAAAAAAGCGGGCCTAATTGGTTGTTGAGGTTTTATGGGCCTTCGTATTGGACTTTTCTTCCCCACGTTACGTACCTAGTTTTTGTTTGGGCTTTTACCGCCATTCCATTTTAGGAAATACGACGTCGTCGGGAAAAGACTATAAAATGAGGCGGATTGCTTCGTTGCAACGCAAACCAGATTAGAAGAACATAAACAAAACTGCAACGGGATTTCCGTCGAACCAACAGCTTCACCGGAACTCGAAGAGATCTCCGATTAAATTCAATCACTCATATAATAAGAAGAAGAGAATATGGTATGAAAATCTAATCTCTCCCTCTGTCTCTTCAGATGTAAATATATGAAATTTTTAGGGTTTCATTGATTGATTGCTTGTGTATTAAGTAGTTTTTGTATTACGATTTATTATCAGTTAATTATTATTTGTTTTGGACGGTATGTATCAGTCCTTTCAATAATTCTAATACTTCGATTATACAAAAAGGATATTTCAACGAATTAGATCATAGAATTTTGTTTCACCCTAGAATTCGGATAAATTGAAAATTTGCTGGATTTTACGTGATAATGGGTTCATTATCAGTTAATTATTATTTGTTTTGGACGGTATGTATCAGTCCTTTCAATAATTCTACGTTTTCGATTATACAAAAAGGATATTTCAACGAATTGGATCATAGAATTTTGTTTCACCCTAGAATTCGGACAAATTGGAAATTTGCTGGATTTTACGCGATAATGGGTTCGTTTGCATGGTGAGAGGCCTTTAGGTGGAATTTAGGAATTGGGAGGACCGCCTTATAAATTTGTAAAGGATTTTTCAAAGCTTGGTGTGGTAGCCAAAAAAAAAATATCAATCATTGAGCTTATTCTTATTTTGTTTCCTTCACATTTTCTTTGTTTGAAACAAATTTATGGGGACCATATATTTACTAAGTCATCAACATGAAGCCAGTTTTTTTTTTTTTTAGTAATTGAACTATGAGTTTTAAGCTAACATTCTTACAGAAAAAAAAAAACTCATCTGTGGGTTTGTAGGAATTAGTATGCTTTTATATATGTAGTTCACGGGGCTTTGTTTGATGTTGTAAAGGGACGATCCCTTGATAAGTTTTTTAATGATCCGCTGCTTCGAGGAGTTGACACAGTGGAAGTTTTATCTCACATAGTCCATGTTGAGTTTTTCGTTGGTATAATTTATCTGTTTTTCATGTCATATGGATATGTAATTTTAGGATTTTAATTACTCTGTTCCTTAAGGTGCGCTGTTCTTTTTAAAAATTAAATCTTTGGTCTTTTATTCTTTTTGCCTTTCCTATTTTCATTAAATTGCTGAAATTGCTTTGTTGGTTTTCTGCAGTCTTCACTTGCAGCTGCTAGAGCAGACAATTTTTATTACCCACCAGAATGGACCCCAAAAAAGGTATGCTTGCTTAGAATTCAGTCCCAGCTGCTCTCTCTGTATTTTTGTATTATTTAGATGACGCATCGTTGTCGATTCTTATATGTCTTTTATCTTCAGGGTTCCTTAAACAAGTTTCATGGTCAGCATGCCTTGAGGGAGAGAGCAAGAAAAATAGACCAGGGCATCTTGATTATAAGGTATTGAATCAAAACCATTATAAGAAGTATGTGATTTAGGTTTTTTATTTCTAGCACAAAAGCAATGTATTTTTCAAAAAGTTTTGGAAATAGGGACATTCATCTAAGCTCTTGCACCTTAGGAAGAATACATTACACATTACATTGGGGCAAGGGATCCTTACGAAGACTTGAGATTCAGTAAATGAGAGATTTATAATTACTTAAGAGTCTCCCATACTTCCATGGCTCTTGATTTTTAAGTCTCTGGTGATGTTAAATTGGGGAAATAATATATATGTACATTGGTAATGACTATTGTATTTGTTTTTATTGAATTCTTGTGTAGCCATTAATCCAAAATGCACAAAGAAATGAAAAGATAAAAACTTTGATAACCACCTAAAAGAAGTTCTTTGATTTTTATACAATTTGAGAAAGCCTATTGGAGAATGTTGCTGTTACATTATATCAAAAGCATAGGTGAAAAAGATAAATAGAAGATAGTAATAAAAATATGAAAAGAAAAATGTTACCATGTTGAAATGGCTAGCTGCTAATATCAATTATTTTCCGAAGGTTCGAAATGCCTTTCAATATCTGGTGTGGTGGATGCAACTCTATGATCGCAAAGGGTGTAAGGTTCAATGCAGAGAAAAAGCAAGTGGGAAATTATTATTCTACGAAGGTATGCTGTAGTTCATTATAGATGCTCAAGTGAATTTTTGATCGAGGACTGTTAATACTGAATTTCTGCTTGCTTTGATTAGATATGGAGCTTTACCATGAAGTCTGCATGCTGCAAACATGAGATTGTTATTCAAACCGATCCAAAAAATTGCGAGTATGTGATTATTAGTGGGGCCACGCGGAAGACTGAGGAATACGACGTTGAAGATGCAGAAACCTTGGTACTCCCAGTTGATGAAGGTGATTATTAACATTGAAGTACTTATGTGTGGTTGGATGTCCCGTGGAAGTCCGGTGTGCTATGCTAGCATTTTGAAATGAGTTCATCTTGTTTTTTCTACGATTTAGATGAGCTATAAATACACATGCATACACACTTGTCTGTGGATGGTTTTTCCCTTTTCCCAAGGGATTATTAGGTTGCTTCCTTTTTTCTTATTGTGATGTCTCCTTGGTAGACCGGTAATGGCTGTTAACACGTTATGCATAATAACAAAGGTCTGAATACTGTAGATCAACGTTCAACAGTCTCATTTTTCTGGGTTTTTATTTGTAAAATGGTGTTGACATGTTATTGGTGATTTCCAGATAGAAGTAAGCTAGCAGATCCTTTCTACCGTCTTGAACACCAGGAAGCGGATTTGAAAAAGAAGAAAGAAGCTGATCCGGTACTCGTACGCCAGCAGCGGATGTCTGATGCTAGGCATTCAGATGATTATGCCTTGAACAAGGCTCTTCGAACCAAACTTAGGGTATGCTACTTAGCTAATGTCTGTTCTTTTTCATCTTCCCTCTTCCTCTTCCGTGACATCCCTTTATTTGCCTTCATTTTCACATTTCAGAGTCAAAAGAAAAGAGTTGCTGAAGAAGAGGCTGCTTCCAGGAAAATTGGACTTGGCATTAGACTACTGCCACCCTCTGAAGAAGATACCGCTGCCGCAGCTCGTGTTAGGTTCTCCTCCAAGTTTGATAGAAATAGGAAGGAGAAACGAGCATTGATAAACGCTGCTTCAATTTTTCCTGTGTCATCTGGATCTTCAAAGTCCCATTTGCAACGGTTGGAGTTAGAATCCAAGAGAAGAAAAATAAATGCAGCCACAGCTTCAAAGTTGCTGGTAGGGGGTTTTAAGCCATCCTCATGGTCTCGTACTGCTGTTTCTTCTGCTGGGCGGAACAGGATTTAAAGTTGCCTTGTGGTAAGTTTAGCTTGACCGAGTTCTGTACAGATCTTGAAAAATCTTTGTTGGCAGATTGGTAGCATGGCTCAATTCTGCCTCGGTTCAAATTTGCAATTGCTTTTTGTGCGTATATAAGCTCTAGGGATGGTTCAAAATTTTCATTTTTTCTTTACCCTTTTGTCCACTCTCTCCCCGGCTTTTGATTTTTATTTGTTACAGGTTTGAACCTTGTTGCCCTCCTCCTTGACCCAAAAAAATAGATTACCGCGGAATGACAGTTTTCTCAACTTATTATCTGCAATCAAAGATTATTTACATAACCATGAGTTTTATCATCTGAGTTCTCTCTCTACATTGGTATATATATTCGAAGAATTGGATCCGAATGATCTATATGCAGTCTCTCTCTCTCTCTCTCTCTTACACACACACACATATAGGTTTCTTAATCTGTTAGGCCATCCGTTGGATACACATCATCTGCATTGCTTGATGTTCAAGTCAGATATTATGGGCTTTGCAATTTAGGGAAGTCACATGCAGGCAGGGTCATGTATACATCTGCCTTGTGGCCCGTGCCTTTATCAATTTTTTTTTTCTTTCTAAAAGCATCATGGGTGGTTTATTAAAGCAATAGAAATTGGGATTTTTGGACATACACTTTTTTTTTAAGGTTAGCTGTTTATTTAATGGTCACCATTCCTACTTTTGGACCTTAAGGTTGAAGGTGCAAACTTCATTGTCCCATCTTGACATTAAAAAAAAAAAAAAACCCTTATTTTCTATTTAAGAAGTAAAAATGCACTTTTACTTTTCTTTCTATATTATCTTTGTATTATTTCTTTACTTGAAGTATTTGTTAGCATAAATTTTTTGGTTACCAAATAATAACTTATTTGTACTATATCAAAAGTTACAATCTAATTACACTAAGTTATAACTCAAATCATTTTTAAGAGTAAGCTAAAGTTTGTGAATAAATATTCATTACACTAGCGATACTTTATAATTATTAACAATTAATGTCACCATTTAATCCTAAATCATCACGAGTAATTCTACAAAATTTAAATAAAGCTAAAAAAATTATAATCCAAATGTTTTGTTTGTGCATTTCTTGTCAACTTTTTCAACGAAACTTACTCATCCTTATCCCCACCTAAAAATCACTCTCTCCCTTTGGTCTTCTAGTTTAGGAAGAGTGTTTGTTCTGTATTGTCCGTCTTCTTTCAAGACTAGCTACTCGGACTATTTTTCTTTTCTGTCAATTTTTTTAATGAAACTCACTAATTTAATACTCATCCAAAGAATGTTATGTCTTTGTGTTATAATTTTTTGATTCAATTTGGGTTGTATAGTATCTTTCCATCATCACCTGCACATAGTGAACTCCTCCATGTAATCTAATTTACTAATTAATTAATACAAGAATTTTAATTACAAACTTGATGATAGTGTAGTATTATCTTTACTAATTTGACAGAAATAGGAATTTGTTTTTATTAAACTAAAATGTTGCTAAAAAAAGAACAGTTTTTAATTTTTTTTTTTTTTTGCCAATATGCAAAAAAGGACAGAAAATTAAAGTGTTAGTAGCACAACAGTCCGAAAATGCCAGCTGGACAGCACAGAAGGTGAACATTGGAAATCCCAAAAATCAAAGTATGTGGTCGTTCGTACATCATTGGATCCTAACCGTGCCAACTGTACACAGAAACCCAGACAAAAGCATCTTCCTTACGGTGGGAAAAAAAAAACTAAAAAAAATTCATTCTAATCTTCCATAATATTTTCTCCGTTTTTAAATATACGTGGTTTAAAGTTTTTGTACAAAAATTAAAAAAATTATTAAATAACTCTAATATAAGTGAAAAATAATTACAAAAAATTAAAATACCTTTATTTAATACATATTAGGAAGGAAGAGAATATAAAAGACACTTAGCATTCACCAAATCTAATACATTTAAAAATTAAAGAGTCAATTTGAAAGAAAAAAATATTAATTATGCTTTGATTTCATTAAACGACAAATATTTTGAAACAAAAAAAATTGTGTAAAACGATAGATATTTAAGAACGAAATGAGTATTATTTTTTTCAATGGTCAGATATCTAAATTAATTTATGTGTACTTTAATTAAATTTTTTTTGATTTAATTAAAGACAGATAATCTATTTTAAAATTAAAATGTTAATAAAAAATAAATTCTTCATGTCCTAACTTCAAAAACTTATTAAGTCTTGAATTCTGCCCCAATACTATCAATGATGAGTAATATTCTATGAAATTCAAAATTTTATCTAATCATAATTAATATAACAAAAATTTTATTATTTTGAGTTTAAATCATTTATAAATAATGTTTAAGGACTCCGTGTAGTGTTTAGCCAAATACTTATTATTAATATACATAAACTTCAATTTGGTAGTCCACCCAATAAAACAAACAAAACTAATCCTTTGGAGTAAATAGTAATAATGATATTTGTTATATAGTGTCACTATTTAATAAAAATATAATAAATAAATAAATTTTATTAAATTTTGATATTACCCAACAACAATGATGTGTTGTTGCATTATGTTGAATACTAGTAATTGCCCGTGCCTGAAGGCACGGCGTAACGAAAAATTAGAACCACCAAAATTAATACATATTCAATCATCAACACATATCCAACCACCAAAACATCAAGTTAATCCCTACTAATTTCAAGAAATTTATGCAGAATTTCTTTTAAAAATAGATATACAGAAAAATATAAACCTGTCTACAAAACTTACAATCATCACTACATACCCAAACCACCAAAACAACCATCATTCCATACCCAAAATCATCATAATTATGTATAATTAGTTAACTTTACAAAAGACGGAACACAAAAAATACACACATACACAAAATAAAGAAACAACTTCATATTCTTTACAACTTATACCAAGTATCCTTCAATGTATACCTGAAAATATTTGAAATATAAAAATTATCGAAATAAGTGAGTTAAAATAAAACAATTGTAAATCCGAAACATAAGACCCCTTACTTTTTTCGTTAGTTGGATTCAATAAAATTAATTACATTACCCTGGAATGATTTAGATTGATATAAGTGAGTTAAAATAAAACAATTGTAAATCCGAAACATAAGACCCCTTACTTTTTTCGTTAGTTGGATTCAATAAAATTAATTACATTACCCTGGAATGATTTAGATTGATATAAGTAAGAATTTAGAGAGTTTGTAACAAATTATCAATTTATTTAGGAAAATATATGGAGGAATGTAGAGACTTACAATCAAATAAGATTTTCTTAGTATCATTTCAACAGACGGTTCATTTGCTTAATGATTTCAATCATAAATCTGTATTAGTGACAATATAATGGTGTGTGAGTTTGATTTGCGAGTGTTTGATTGGTTACAGTTATGTGTTTGTGTTTGTGCATGTATTGTGTGTTGTGTGTCTACATGAGAATAGAGAAATATAGAGTCTTAGTAAGAGAGATTTTCATACCTAAAAATTGTTTGGTCAGTGATGAGTTAGTCATCGTCAAAGGTGGACAGGTCGGTAATGGATTGCATATCATTTAACTCTCTTAAATGTCTTATTCATCCCTTTAAACCTTCTCTTCATCACTATCCTTAATGTCCTCGTATCAATACGAACGCACTTTGCCCAATGAGGAGAATGCACAACCACCTAATTATTCACATAAACAATAAAAGTAACACAATATTTATATTGTAGGAATAGTAAAGTTATTTTAATACAGTGACATAAAGTAGATTTACCTGATTACGTCGGCCCCATCCACAAAGGTCCATTGTATATACACTATCGTTCTCGTTGACAAATTCACTCCAATCCTATAAAGAATGAATCTCATTGTAAAACTAAAAGTTGAAATGATGAAAAGATTACATAATTCAGTAAAAATAAATTTGTTTAAACTATACCATTTACTTGTCGTAAGAATCTTATAACAAAACTTCTGGGTAAACAATATTTGTAGTGCAATTCGACCCATCTTCTGGAAGGAGGACTGTAATACGATCTGAAGATGTGCATCTAGATAGTGCCACATAAAGGTGTCCATGACTAAAAACAGGTGTCCGCAAATCAATCCCAACGAACTTCACAGATTGTCCTTGGGCTTTATTGATTGTCATAGCATAAGTTAATCGGACAGGAAACTGACGTCTTGTCATTCGAAAAGGCAAGTCCAAAGATGTTGGTGTCATTGATATTCTCGGAATGAAGACTAAATTGCCAATTTTATCTCCATTTAATATCTGAGCTTCGATTACCCTTGAGGCACATCTAACAACCATCAATCGCGTGCCATTACAAAGTCCATCCTTTGGTGCAATATTTCGTAACAACATTATTGGGCATCCAACTTTCAACTCCAATTTAAACGGTGGCAACCCTGAAGGATTCAGCGAGTTTAAGTACTCATTAGGATATCGATTCCTAATGGTACGGTCAAGCTCATCACCTTCAACATTTTATCTGCAGCTAAAAAAGTAATTGTCTCTCCCGGAGTAATATTCAGTGCTGCAGCATTTATATCACTGACGTCGTCATTACGCGCAGAGAGAATTGTGCGTTCAGTGAGAAAGGTTGGAGTCACTATACCAATCACATCCAATTGTGGATAGATTTTAAATATCAATTCATTTAGATTGTGACACCGGTTTATTGTAGATGGAAGTTGCACAATTTCACGTGGATTGGTCCCAATCTAAAAAATGAGAGTATAATTAGTCACAAAGTGAGATTTAATTCAAAGCATCATGTTAAAAAATTCAACAATTCAAGGTGGAATGAAATATTACCTCCATCAAGAATTTAGCAAAATTAGTATTTCGAACGTCGGTGCGAGTTAATCGCATGTTTAAACCTAGAGTCAAAACACATATATCTTTCCATAGCAAAGACCGTCTCAATGATGCACCCACAATTTGCTCACGAACGCCTTTAGGAATAACAGGCAATATTTGTCGAAAGTCTCCACCCAGGACAACAGTGATACCCCCAAAAGGTCTTTTATCGTCTCTGATATCTTGAAGGGTGCGATCGACTGCCTCAACACAGTATCGATGCTGCATAGGAACTTCATCCCATATTATCAACTTTGTTTTTCTAAACAATTCGGCATGCATTGATTGTTTAGTGAACCCACATATTGAATTGTCTAGGGTTTCCAAAGGAATACAAAATGTAGAATGTGCAGTGCGCCCCCCTACCAATAACAACGATGCAATACCAGATGAAGCCACAGTAACAACAACATGTCCATAACTACGCAATTTGGTTGCAATGGTATTGTACAAAAACGTTTTTCCCGTCCCAGCACCTCCACTCAAAAAAAAAGTAGTTGCTATGTTTTCACATACTGACGTTGTGACGGCAGTATAAGCAGCAAGTTGTGCATCATTAAGACCGTCAACATTAATTTGTGCATCAGACTGTTGTGCTTCATTCTGAAGTTGGTGATGCTCAAACAATAATCTATTTCTAACTGTTGCATTCCAATTTCCAATTGATTGTGGCATGGGTGGAAAGTCAACTAAACTCTTCCCCGACTCATGGAGCAATTGATTAATCAAATATAAGCCATAATCTTCAATATGATCATTAGTTGGATTCAAAATACCAAACATAGTACGAATCTTGTGTGCTAAATCATCACATATATGTGCTGAGAATTGCTTCCACAATGCAAATGGATGCAATGGAAAGCATTCCGTTAGAATTATGGCAAATAATCTTCTTAATTGGTACCCCGTTCTCATAATTGCAGCCTCTTGAAGACATTGTATCCATTCTTCATCATCTTCAAGAAGTCCTCTTGCAACACATGCTGACTTGAATGTATCATGCATAACATTATTTACCGTGCGTAGCCAGTCAAATGAAGTAGGTCCTCTGACAACAGTTAGAAGCAAACGTAAATAAAACCGCTCACCTGAATTAGGGCTAGCAAAGTACATTCTACCAATTGCATAACCCCTTTGTCTTGGAGTCCATTTATTGATAGACTTGTTCCAAACAAATTTTTGTGGAAATTCCTGATAAGTTAATACACGTGCAGATTCATTTGCAGCGCAACAATCAAAAAAACCAGTTAGAGTTGTTTCTTGATGTGCACCTTTAGAAAGGATCGTATCAAAAGATTCAGCAGGGTTAAAGACCACACGATGCATCCCAGGCAAATGAAGTGCCAATCTTACAACCGACGGAATCTCTTCATGTAAAGGATTACCAAATAATCGCCACGCAGCTTCTGGAGGTCCAATATACCTAGCATCAAGATATTGTTGGATCTCATTAATTCCTCCAAGTACCATTGTTGCGCGATCATGTCCTTTATAAATATACTTGTGAATGTATTTTACACATCTGATTCCTGCACAAACTTCAACATTGATATGACAGTTGAACATTCTTGATAAGTACGGATTATGTGGCACAACATCTCTATTATCAATTTCTTGTCCCCTCACGATGTACTTCTGACCAGTATTACGACGACGATAGACAGGATATCCATCAGAGTCCATACTTGTTGATTCAACAAATGACCGAGGGTACCGCTTGGTACATACCCCATTTTCCATACATGATGCTTGTGGATTTCGAGCACCACATGGTCCGTGTACCATGCAACCTATGATTGTTTCAAAAAGCAATGGGTCAGTTTGACAATCCGGAAATTCAGCACACACTACTCTGTCCACTTGAGCACATGTTTGGATTTTATCAGAACCATGAAGGAACAAAAGTGCATGCATGTGCGGTAACCCCCTTTTTTGGAATTCAATTGTAAAAACATGTGCCACTTTTCTACCAAAGACGTTATTTGTTTCTATCTCCTTCATCAAAAAATTTCTCTTCAACTCAAAAACACGGGCCACTAAATCAGGACGGTCAGTAGGGATCTGATTTGGCAATAGGGAATTAGTAATTTCAGGCCATTTGGGATTTGCAGTCATAGTTAAAAAAATATCAGGGTGTTGATTATACCGCGTGATAGCCATTGAATCTTGAAAAATTTCAAACATATGTCTTGCACTACCAGTGAATGAAGATGGCAAAACCATTCGTTGACCAACTTGTTCAGGACCAAGCTCATCTGCACAAACATCTGTAAGACCTTGGTAAAGTTCTGCACGAAGCTTTGATTGATTCAATTTGTAGTATGTCAACCGATTTTGTTCAGTAGCGGCCCAAGCATCTACCACAAATTCTTGAAATAATTTTCCAGCTCTCAAAATCGTTGAATACTCAATGTCACGTTGGAACATACGATAACTGTAATATTGCAACTGTGTCAGTCGAGTAGATGAAGGTCCACCTTGGGAAGTGTTCCACTGTTTCAAATCTGGATTCCATCCTAGCTCACCATAAGGGAACAATACCACATAATGCAATGGCAAATAGGCCGGATGACACTCATTAATTTGCATCAAACCGTTATCTCCTCTCAAATGCAACACAATATCTCTCATTCCACTTGATTCAGTTCCATCTCCCGGTAATATTACCGCAATCTCATCAGTTGTTGGGAGATTATATCGACGTCGATCTGTTACAGAACTGTAGTGAAGATAGGCTGGTAAATTCACCCCCGTCAATTCCAATTCACTTAAAATTGTGTGAGCCTGTCGAAATTTAATAGGAAATGGATTTACTTGCAATAAACAATCTTGGATGGTTTTCAAAACATCTCTTCTCAAGTTAGGATTTCTGTTGGTGCGAACATCTAAAGCTGAATTAGGATCATAAATGTACAATTGAGAGTAAATTGGATCACATCCTGGCTGTGGCATAAGCGATCCTGTTCGATGGCGTAATTCTCCATGGATGGTGAATGTTCTAGGCCCCCTCCCAACAATTAATCTGTCATCCAAAGTAGCACCAAGACTTGTAAACGCATTAGCTGCATTATACTCTCGTGTGTGTTGACGAAACGATTTTGATTGTTCATCATTGTTGTCATACAATGCTTTAAGCATTAAAGGAGGTGCAATAAGTGGAGGTAGTCTAATCTTTCCTTGTAAACAACATTTACCAAAGAGAGGATTTGATATAGATGATTTTGTTAATTTTTCAGCAACCCAGTGTAAGGCAGAACAATGAGGACATGTTCGATTCATCAAGCCGAGGAAATGACGATCTGGAATTTGATGGTTTCGAGAATTAAGTGCAACATCCATAGCTACACCTTCTTCTACAGTATAGGCACTACATATAAAATTTAGATGTCATACAATTTGATTGTATAATGAGAACATGAATAAGACAGCAAGAGTGAGAATAGGAAATTAAAACTTAAAGCGAACACCTGGTGCCTTCATTCAGATTGCGCATTTGTTGGAACATGTTTGTCATATCCGATGCCTCTGGGGAACATGGGAGAATGGTTCCAAGACTGTTGTTATGCTTTTGTCTAGGTTTTGAGGAGGCAAGTCTTGGAGCATGGTAGTCACAGGCGACACCATTGAGATATTTGTTGGTGTGCCTTCTTCAAGATTTTGAGGAGGATTTTCTTGATTCATGATGGCCACACAACCACCGTGAAACAATTGTTGTAGTGTCTTCATTAAGATTTTGAAGCAAGGTGGTTGACGATGACTCTAAAACATTTGTTGTCACTATACTGTCTGTTACAGGATTGAAAATTTTGGTAGACAAAGTCATTGGTTGAAGGCGGGACCTTTTATTTGATTCTCGTTCTAGGCATGCTCGGCGACGACGGCTCGGTGGTAAAGAAGGAAAAAATCTAGGCTGAACGGGGGCACAATGTTTTGATCGCTCTCTTTCGGGCACAATGTTTTGATCCCAATTGACGTTTGGAGCACTCATTTTCTTTCCCAATATAACGCATTTCTGGAGCAAGCCTTGCACATTGCGGCAATGTTGATTGTGATATAACATTATACTTGGGTGCCTAAACCACAAACTCATAAAAAAATAATTATTATTTTATTGATTTAACGTATATCGTATCGTTTTTCACTTTGTATATATAGCAACGCGAGGTAACATGACAAATCATAATGCTACAATGTAAACAGTAATACGGATCAAAAGATTTACTAAACTCTTATTATGTATCAGTGTTGCATTAACAGAACTATCTACCCAACCACAGTTGCATCTAACACATTGTTTACTAATCTAGTTTCCTAGTTATTCAATTGTATACACAGAATAACACGATTAAAAAAAATAATATTAAATGCGACAAACAAAACCTTGTTGACAAATCAAACGTTCTACATAAAACGAAACTTAAAATTTTTTAAATTCAATAACATCCAAATCCATTGTAAAAATATAGAGAAAAGAATAGGATTAAAAGTGATACCAGTTGGCAATCTTGATTTTTTGTTCCTTGGGTAGAAGCGGTTGCTTTTCTTTCCCCTTAAATTTGTCATTCGCCAAAGCATCAGACCTTTTTTTTTTTCCTTCTGTGTAAGAAAAAATACTACTTAAAAGCCAAAAAAAAAAAAATTGAATGAGAAATAGGTGTGAGAATACACTACCTCACGTATACGGAGACAATTTAGTTCATACTCATTGCGAATTACCACTCCTACATTATTATGACGAAGTCTTCGAACCTGTAGACCAAAAAAACATTGAATAGTAAATAAGCGGGTAAAAAGATTAGATAAAAAGTAAGAAAATGATGAGTAAGAAAAACTTATCATACGGTATTTTCTAGGTCGTCATCCATCTGTCACGACATTAATAAAAATACATTAAAATAAATAAGTTATTAAACAAATCAATAAGATATATTTAGAGAGAGTTAATTAGATAATAAACTTACACTGCCAAATATAACGACATCATCCATTGGTCGATGATTGTGCAGTTGAAACGGTTGTAGCTACATAGTAATTATCATAAGCTATGTATAATTAACATCAATTACAATGAAATTTCATACAATTAACCTGCATTCCATAAAACATAATACATATACAAAAATACATACACATCCAATTCCTAAAACCAAAATTAAGAAAAAAGACAACCTAAATTAGTCTATAAATTTCACAAAATGAACACTACATAATAACCAACTCAATATGCATTCCATCCTAACATTCATAATAAAAAAAACCTATTTTATCATAACTATAAACCTATTTCATAGTAAAAATAAAAATAAAAACAATTAAACACCCAATTAAAAGACACTCAATTTAAATTTGTGTGTGTGTTTTGTGTGGTGTTGTGTGTGTGTGTGTGTGGTACTGCTGTGAAAGAGAGATAGAGTGAGAACACAAATTAAACACCCATTGTAAACCAAGCCAAATTTAAACACTCAAATTAAATAATACATATACAAAAATACATACACATCCAATTCCTAAAACCAAAATTAAGAAAAAAGACAACCTAAATTAGTCTATAAATTTCACAAAATGAACACTACATAATAACCAACTCAATATGCATTCCATCCTAACATTCATAATAAAAAAAACCAAAAAAAAAAAAATTTCATCATAACTATGAACCTATTTCATAGTAAAAATAAAAATAAAACAATTAAACACCCAATTAAAAGACACTCAATTTGAAATGTGTGTGTGTGTTTTGTGTGGTGTTTGTGTGTGTGTGTTACTGCTGTGAAAGAGATAGAGTGAGAACACAAATTAAACACCATTGTAAACAAGCCAAATTTAAAACACTCAAATTAAACACAAACATTCAAAAACTGAAGCTGTCATCGACTTTAAATATTATTTCTATTGATTATTTTTATAAGAAGACTTATGATGAATTAGATAAGAACACTAATCAATAATAACCAACTCAACATTCATTCCATCCTAACATTCATAATAAAAAACCTATTTCATTATAACTATAAACTTTTTAATAAAAAAATTAGCAAATTAAAAAACTCAATTTAAATGGTGTGTTTGTGTGCAAATGTGTGTGTTTTTGTGTGTTGT
>CAUOFW020003087.1:0-40203 GCA_963454935.2 Ilex paraguariensis
AGTAGTTTGATAAACATAATCTAAAAGAAAAACTTTTGTTGATTATTTAAACTTAAGGGTCGACATCACGCTGGGCTGGCCCGATCTGGTCCATCAATTGCAACCCTTATCGAACTGTGGAGCCAGCCGGTTTGACCGAAGAAAGGCCGACCCTAATGGTCTTTTAAGTGGCATATAATAAGATTTCTTTTATATTATCATTTCAATTAATCTATTTCTATATGCACTGGCAATATAGGACGAATAAATAAATTTAAATAATATTTTTTATAAAAAATATAAATTATATGTATAATTAAATTAAACAATAAATTAGAACTCAAATAATTAATTTATATTTTAATTATTAATTTATTATATAAAACTTTGAGTACTTAATTTGTCATTTATTTAAATATTTCTCCATCCCTTTTAGAAATTTGCATATTAATTATATTATAATATTATTAATTTTTTATTTTTTAAAATAGATTGATTAGATCGCTTATAATACTATTATATTATTGCATACAAAAAAATATAATATAATATATATTTGACCATATAATTTAATCTGATAATTACATTTGCATAATAATTTAACATATATATAAGATTTTACTTCTTCATATAGATATTAAAAATGTATATAATTATATAACTAATAAATGAATTCAAAAGAATTTAAAAGTTCTTATAAAAGAATTCAAAATAAGTTGAAAGTCAAATAAGAGTAAAAAAAATTAAATGAATATATATATATATATATATATATATTGGTGGGTATAAAATTGAATTTTTTATAATAATTAAGAATCAAATTTTTTTTCGTAGATGCTGATATTTATAAGTAGTATAGATAAATATAGATATATGTATATATCTATCTATATCTATATTTATACCACTTATAAATATCATTATCTATGAAAATTTTTAATTTTTAATTTTATTCATAGTTATTATAATAAATTCAATTATACCTACCAATATACTTATAATAAATTCAATTATACCTACCAATATACTTTCTTCTAATTTTTGTTTTTTATACTTTTCAACTTGGTTTGAACTCTTTTAGAAAGACTTCTAAAATTATACAATTATCTATATCTATATTCTATATGAAGAAATAAAATTATGTATATGATAAGTATTATATACATGTAGTTATCAAATTAAATTCAATGGTCAAATATATGAAATATTTTATTTTTTTGTATGTAATAAACATAATAATATTATAAACGATATAATTAATCTATTTAAAAAAATAAAAAATAATAATTATATAATATAATTAGATGTACAAATGTTTAAAAGTGTCGAAGAGATACCTAAATAAAATTTATAGAATAAATCAATAATTAAATTTAGTAATAATTAAAATATGAATTAATTATTTGATACTCAATTTATTATTTAATTTAATTACACATATAATTTATATATTTTATAAAAATAATATTATTTAAATTTATTTATGTTCAATGTACGTCGTGTACTGTTAGAACAACAAAAGCATAGTTCCCAAGCAAAGAAAAAAAGGGTTTTTAGAAACCGGTACACCTAATTAGACTTATTTGACAAAAAATACATATTAAAATATGTTTTGAAAAAAAGTAATATGTTTTGAAAAAAAGTACACTAGTTAGATACAAAGACATAAATGTCCATTTTAGAGAAAGTGGTGCATTAAATATCTCCTAGTTTTATGGAAAAACTTTAATATTTAATGCACATTGATTCATATATATATATACACGTATAAACAAGTATATATATAATTATAATTATATATATAATTATAATTATAAACAAGTATATATATAATTATAATTATATATATATATATATATATATATATATATGTTAACATTGAAAGTGTAACACTTTCACACTTTTTCAATTAATTAGCATTTTTAGTGTAAGATGAGACATGTATAATTTGTTTGTGTAACACTTTAAGTAATATCTCCCCTTACCTTGTGTAAATAACTTGTTACATTGTTATTGTTACACTGTTATTGTTACTTTTAATATTACCTTATAACACTTTACACTTTCCATTAAAAAATGTGAGACATAAGATAGTACTTTACACTTTCAAAAATGTTACACTTTACAGGTATATATATATATATATTAATAAATATACATGAATCAAGGTGTATTAAAATACTAAAGTTCTCCCATAAAATTAGGAGATATTTAATACATCACTTTTCAAAGAACATACACATGAATCAATGGAGAACAAAAATGTCACAAAAAAATGAGGCAAATTCAAATTGTGTACTTAGATACAAATAAGTATCAAAATTAAGGACTTAATAACTCGACATTTTTTTGTGTGTATTTTTTGCCAAATAAGTCTAATTTGGTGTACCTCCTTACAATTTACTCATAATAAAAAAATGGTAAATTGTAAGGGGTACATCAAATTAGACTTATTTGACAAAAAATACACGCTAAAAATGTAGGGTTATTAAATGCTTAATTTTGATATTTATTTGTATCCAAGTACATAATTTGAATTTATCTATTTTATTGTGACATTTTTACCCTCTATTAATCCATGTGTATTTAATGCACCATTTTTCTTTGGAAAGTAGTGCTTTAAACATCTTCTAGTTTTATGGAAAAACTTTAATATATATATATATATACTTGTTGTTAAATCTCTTATCTATATTTTGAATTATCTTTTAATGCACCTTGATTCATGCATTTTTTTTTAAAAGTGATTTTATTTCAAATTAATTTAATATCCGAATAGTGTAATAGTGTAACAATAACAATATAACAATATAAAGTGTAACAATGTAACAGTATAACAATAATAGTGTAACAAGCTATTTATACAAAATATTGTACTATTACATTTTATCAAACATATAGTTTCATATATTGTCATTCAAAATAGTCCATCTCCATTTTGAATTTGTTACCATATACACAAAATTACTGAATACTATTTTTGTTACAGTGTATTTGTTATACTGTTATTGTTATACTATTACATTATTTGGATATTAAATTAATTTGAAATTAAAACTATTTTTCAAAAAAAAAAACGCTTGAATCAAGGTGCATTAGATATAATTTAAAAACAAAATCATTTTTTAAAAAAAAATACGTATCAATCAAGGTGCATTAAAGATAATTCAAATTTAAATAAGAGATTTAATAATATATATATATATATATATATATATATATATATATATATATATATATATATATATATATGTGTGTGTGTGTGTGTGTGCCTATATATATTCGTATATATATGTATATAAACAAGTATATATATATATATATATATATATATATTAACAAATACACATGAATCAAAAGTGCATTAAATATGTGTTTATATATATTAATAAAAACACATGAATCAAGGTGCATTAAAAATAAGAGATTTTGAATTAAATGACCCTAAAATAGGCATTGATGTCTTTTTAACTCATATTTTATTTTATGTAATTTTTGTCAAATAAATCTAATTAGGTGTATCGACTTTCAAAGAACTCCTAAAAAAAACATAGTTTTGGGAATTATGGTGGACCAGTCAACAACCTCCTTGGACCGGGCCAGCTAACTATTGGGTCAATTCAATCAAAACGAGACGATGACTCATTGTGACTAGTCGGGTTGGGCTATGACCCAATATTCTGACGGGCTTTTGGAAACCACCCTTTTACTAGAGGGACTCACAAATTTCCCAATTTTAGACTATATAACTTCCTCGGTTTATTGAAATATCAATACAATTTTCTTTGATGGGTCATTTTGATTATTAGCATTGAAATATCAATACAATTTTGATTATCCAACCCCAACCATATGTACTTATAAATAAATATATTACAAATTTAAGTGATTATTCGATGTAATTGAGTTCTAATTCAAATTTAATGTGCCCAAACTTAGCTTTTATACATAATTCAAATTAGATCTTTAAATATCATACTTGACTTTTGTTAGATTCGGACATTTACTGTGAAAACACGACCCCATTGAATTTTTTAGATTGTATTCGAATTTGAGAGTTATACAATTGGATACTTTGTTTCGTAACTTGTTGCTTCTCTCGATTGAATGTTAGTCTAACCTACTACGAGGATCCAGTATCCAACAACCCAACTAAAAAGTGTTTTAAAAATAAGTTTTTCAATTAAAAGCTTGTTTTTTTTAAAAAAAGGTAGATGAATAAATAACTCTAATAACCAAGAGAATTGTGAATAGTAAGATATCCTGGTATGGTCAACAGGTTATTTTTGACATCTCAATTGATAAAATATGTATATGGACTAGGGGTATCTCGTGTTTGACAACATAATATAATATAAGTGAGAAGTGATAAATTTAGGTGAGAGGAAAATTCAATGTGAATAATTTTAGAAATGTTAGTGGCTGTTGGATAAGTTTATTTGATACCGTCAGATAAAAATATTAAAATATATTTTATTTTATATTATAGATAGATGTTTTCATTATTTCCATTTTTTCATCATACAAATATAACTTGCACTTAATAAAATAATTTTATTTGATGGGAAAAAGAAAATTTTCTTCCCATGAAAATAGAAAATGCATCTCTTCTAATTTCTTTTCTTCAAGTTTTCTATCGTTCTCATGAATCTCATCAAACGGAAGATAAGAATGAAGTTTAACAAAAAAAAATAAAATAAAATCAGGAGAGTAGCAATTTTTTTTTCTTTTTTGGAAGGGAGGAGAGAGAGTATCAATTAAGAAGGTGGTAAAAGGATATGCATTTTGCATGGATATCTATGATTTAATTGCAGCTAAGACCAAAGACCTACACAGAGGGCAGGTGAAGTTATTCCGATCAAGCCACCCCTGAATACACTTCACGTGAAACAAGTGCCCACATCTATGGAGTTGGCTTACCAAATCTTGCCTCTCGAACTCCACCAAGCAAACACTACACATCTCCTCCTCCTCCTCCTCCTCTCTTTGCCGCCCTCCAAATCCTCAAATCTGACAGCTGAAAAATCTACCAGCTGCAAGCTCCTTTCTTGATGGCCGGGCTTTGTCTCCGGCCAATGGCATGTGTAAAACACGAACCCTGCGGCAATCTCAAACAATGTCTTTTTCATATGAAGGAGTGGAATCCATATACATGTGTAGAAGATGATGGTAACAGTTGACAGACTAGATTGAGGAGCATGTACCAGAGATATCATTTTTGCTATATCCTCTCTCTCTGGATTATTTTTTTTATTTTCTGGTTCAGCACGAACCAATCAAGAATTTTATGTGAAAAGGACCAACGAAGATGAAAGAAGAGTATAGGGGTAGGAGCTTATGTGAGAGAGAATAGAGATGTAGATCTTCATTTATATAGCAAATATTGTTGCAGGGTCAACTGCAATATTTCCATGGTTTTTGACAATATCTTATGCGTTTCTTTAATACTTAGCTAACGTTTGACTTTTTTGGCTGTTGAGGAAATCGTTTTATAAACGAAAAGTGAGCAGATTAAGGGGGTTTGAATTTCGTGCATCATATGGGTCTGTGAATTTTGTACGAATATTTAGATGAGTGTCATTATCACACAATGAATCTGGGGAATGCAAAGGCCGGCGCCGCCCCCCCAAGTCTTCTGTTTCTCTTTAATTTAAAAACCAGGAAACACCACCAGGAAGCATGATTAATCATGATTTCAAATATTATCACCGAGTCAACTCGACTTAACGAGGAACATTGAGACTTAAAAATTTGACTTGACTTAATTTGTTGATCTAATTCATTGTAATTTTTAAATTAATTTAAAACCTCATCAAACAATAAAATTTGATGTTGATCCAATAATTCTTATTAAGCTATATTATTATGTCAAATTTTTAATTTAAATAGCATTATCCCTCAATGAAATATTGAATATGTATGAAAAGACGATTCTAAGTCGATTCGATTGAATACTTTTATACGAGTTCGCTTTATGATCTAAATTTCTCCATGTCTAACATTTTAGAGTTAATATTTTGTGTGAATTGTTGATATTGTTATGTAACTCGGGACCAATGTTTCTTAGTAGCTTTTAATTAAGTTGATGATTAATATGACGGCCTCGAACCACAACTTGGATGGAACATATGTCAAGCATGTGACACATAAAGCAGTTGGTGGATCTGCAACTACCAACCCCCATAAGAAATTAGGGTAATGTCAAAACTCCTGAGCTGTTCTCTCTCTCTCAGCCATGGCTGGAAAAGCTGATACATCTCATATTGATGATCCATCTTCACTGGAGACACAGATGATCCCGATGCTGCTGTAGGTGATCAGTGATGTGCATGACCATAGTACTTTTTATCTTTTTTTCGTTTAATAGTGAGGTGTATTCTGATCAGTTTACGTGTACTTCTTTGGTTTAGTTAAAAGCAGACCATTCACGCTGAAACTAAGGTATTCACAAAGGACTCATGACCTAATCTCAAGGAGTTGCCAAAATTTAAATTATATTTACAATTCGTTCTTATTCACACTTTAATTTATCCTTTGGGTTTACCATAATACTTTTATCGATAAATTATGTATGAACCATGACAAATATCAAATTGGTATTCTCTCTTTGTTTCTTCTCTTTTTTATTTTTTTTGGGTATTGGTGGGAATCTCTATTTTGCTTGCCCGTCTGCTTCATCTATTCTTGTTTATTGTCAACTATAACCTGCCCAACGGCCCAACAAAAATTGAATATTTTAAGTTATAATGTTTTCTAAGTTTCAAGTTATTCATTATATTTCATGCTACAATTCGATTATTAGCTTTCTTTAAAAAGGCCACAAGTCCACTTGACCAGTATCCGATACAATGGGCTGCACTACGGGCCATAATTTGAGTGTAGGGCCCATATTCGGCCTTTCCATGAGATGGCCTTGAAAAAAGGTCAGTCTGGCCCAACCAAAAAATTTCCAATATATACTCATCTTTTTTTTTTTTTTTTTTAGTTTGGATTCATACTTAGCTTAGTAAATTAGATTAATGAATTAGATGCAAGTAATGTTTTTTTTGGGCCAAGTGATGCAAGTAACTTTACTTTTCAAAATTTGCTACCCATGACTATCGGGACCTATTTGGTGCAATTTATGACTCGAGCCAGGCACGTAAATGACCAAATGGTGAAGAGGGTTTTGGTGTGAGAGTTTGAGTTGGGGTTTGGATCGGGGGAGGCGAGGTGGGTGGGTGGTTGCAGTTCAGGGAAGTGGTGGTTGTTCGGGTTAGTTTGCCAAGAGGGAGCAAGAACGGTTATCATATGGAATTTTAAAAAATCAAGGAATGTTGAGAGTTGGATAAAATTTCCCTCGAGTTGGGCAAATTGATTCTCCTAAAAGACTACAGCGAGTTACCATCAAGGGAGCAGTACCATTCCTAAAGGATCCTTCTTCTTCCTAAGTATTGAACAAAATAAAAGTTCACTTATACAAGAGTTCAGGTCAAGAGATGATCGACTATAACTATAAGTAGACGCTTCAAAGACTATACCCCCATCTACATCATTGCAAGCTTTGTTTGCACCACTGACAAAACTCCCTATCTTATTCTGGTGAACTTGAAAAGCGGCTTGATCAAGCCTATATTTGACTGCCAATTAATGATAAAAACGTTGATCATAACAAGAGATACAAAATAAAGATCAAATGATGTGATGCTGACATAGAAAGCAAAATTCAAATTTTAAATGAACGAATGAGACCGAAAGCACCACCATATTAGTGCCATTTGACCTAATCTAAATTTACATTATTGTATGATGAAATTGAATAGAAATTTAGAGGTAATTTGTTGAAAAAATAGTTCAATTACGTTATTTTGGATCTTATTTTGGATTTTTGTTATGGATTTGGGTGTGGATTGCAAAAAAAAAAATATATATATACTAGATATTTAGATGAGATTTGCATCGAAGATTTCAAATCCACTTCCCAAAATTCAATCAATTGATAAACCTGACTAGAATGTTATAATCAGATGGCAATCCAAAGGGAATGATATTGATGCGAGGTAAAACTAGTGTAATTTATGCGGGATATGTTAGAAGTTAGGCCAATATTCAATCCACACCTTAAAAAGTTGCTGATTAAGGGAACAAACCAGGAAATTAATAATCCACTTATTAGTTTATTTTAAAGTACATTGGAAACTCATAGACACAAACAGAAACCAATTTAGTTTGTGGAAGCCCACAAGCTAGCATTACACTCACTTCTACACAATTAGCACACAGATATGGATTGAACAATATTACAAACAAGCTATTTTGATGATCATTACCCCTTTTTAGTCATTGCAATAGTGACATTGATGAACTCAATTCTTTCTTTGGACATTCTATCAGCCACAATCTTTTTGTACCTGCAGAACACCTCGTTGATTATGGTTGCACCAAAGTGATTGAGAAGCAAGGGTTCAGCCACATCTCTCATGCACTTTGTAACATTGTATGCACCGTTCTTATAGGAGTCCGATGCAAATAATTCATTGTCGTAGGCATTCCAATTGACTTCAGAAACCTTGAGGCGGTCGATTCCAAAAGATCCTTCCATTTCGACCTCGGATTTTACTTCTGTTGGGGATGGTGTGTACTGAGGGATGTTGAATGAATCCAGTTTCTCTTCTTCTATGAGGCCCTACATTGATGTTAACATTAGAAGGTGCATGATTTTATGCATGTGAAGTAGAAATAAGATTCAATTTGATGGGAACAAAGTGGGTATGCATAGCATACCTACAAGTACTTTCAAGTTCCTCATCCATATTAACGAAGAATAGGTCAATTAAAAGTGTATTTAGAAAAAGCCTCCCGAGTGCGAGTATAAAGTGTTGTCTGTAACACCTTCGTTGTCTGTTATAAGATAGTCTGGTTGTCTTCGTCTAACCATGTTTTTTTAATGGAAGACAAAAGCATTTTATCCTCAGGTGTCTTTTGGTTTATTTCAGCAAAACCATTTTTGAACATTAAAACCATTTTTGGATGAAAAAAACCAGTTTTCGATTATTTCAGGTGTCTTTTGGTTTATTTCAGCAATTTTTGAACAGAGAAAAACTTATGCAAAAAAATTTATTCGGACATTAAAGTGATGGTCATTGTCAATAAATTATCACACTAAAGAACTTGGCCACCGTCATTCTTGTCATCTAATTAACAAGATACCGTTAAACCTTGTTAGCTATAAGCCAAATGAAAAACCCTTTCAGAATCCAGAAGTAAAGATGTTCAGATTCTTTTAGGTCTAAAATTTGTGTCATTTAAATTTTATGTAAAATCCGATTTCGATTTCTTCACAATTTCAAGTCTTTTTTTTTTTTTTTTCAGTTTCTGTCAAGTTGAATTATACACAGTGATAGTTCAACCACCCACCGTTCAATTCACCGGATCTTATTGAATGTCAATATGAGCTATAAAAGTACAGCAGGGAAAACTTTAAGCTAAAACTCAACAAAAATCGATAAAATTCAAAATTATGAGGATCTAAACCCATTTTATGTTATATCAGAAAAATAACATGTCAATTAAAAGTTTTATATTTGAATATTTTGCACATTAAAACTCTTTTTTTGATAAAAAAAAAAAAAACTAGTTGAAGTTACAAAACTAGATAATTAAGGTTACGAGAATGTTATATTCTAGACTCGATAATTTGTGCCCTTGAGTATCTATCTTTCTCGTGAGTATATTTCACAAGCTTTCTGACTTGTCTTGAACTAAATTTTATAGCCCAATATTTTGATCATTAAAACAATTTTTTTGAATGAAAAAAATTATTTTTCGATATTTCTTCGCAACTTTTGAACAGTGAAAAACTTATGTAGAAAAGTTTATTGATGTAAGAGTCATAGATGAAACTCCATTTATTTGTAGCTTGTAATCAGCACTACTCAATAGAGACATTGATACAACTTCCAAGAATCTACCCCTTAGAGCATTGAAAAGTACTGTAACCATCAACTTGCTTATATTGAAAATTTTAAGGTTGTTGGAGTCAAGATTGACAGTCTTTTTTAATAATAGTTTCCAGGTTAATGTACTTCAAATGTTAATATAGGACATTAAACTGGCCGTCATTGTCAATTATTGTCACGTTCAATATCCTAAGTAATGGCCGGTTTAATTATGTACCGTCAAATTAATTGGATCTTATCGAGTGCCAATATGACCTACAAAAAGACAATAGTGAAGGCTTAATCTATATAATAATGGAGAAGCAAACTCAACTAAAATTGATAAGCTTCAAAATTGTGAGAATCGACCCAAACCCATTTTATTTTATATCAGATAAAAAAGGAAAAAAATTGAGGGTTTTAGTGAAAGATTAGTATACCTCTGAAACCATGTCATTAAGTGTTATAGCTAAAAGCTCCCAAATGTAACAACACTCTTCGCTAGAGGGATCTTCACTTTTCCTCCCAAGAAAAGTTAGAACCATTCGGCCTCCGGTGACTAGTTCCTTGGAACGACACTTTAGGAACAAGGTGAAATCTCTTTGAAATTGTTCATAGTATGCTTTTATCACACTTGGCGGGCTTGTACTTGCCATGTAAATGTTCCTTTTGTTATTTTCTATCCCTTCAGAACCTGATAAAACAAAAATCTTGAAATTATATTTATTCATCCGTTCAACGATCGTAAGTTTTGATATTTCACTCGGTTAATAGAGTAGAAACAATGAAAAAAAAATTCTTTAATTAGAACACACCGGACCCATATGGTATAATATTATTTATTTTGGGTTAGACTTCTACAGTTTTAGAATAAAGTCTAATTTGGGATTGGTTACTATCCACCCTAAGGTCCAAAGTTTGTGACCAGTTCCAAGGTGACGTTAGATTTTGGATGATGACTCTTATTCCACTAGCTTGCACCATCTCATCGGATGTGGTATCCACACCACGAGGGTTAGTGACTCTGATACAATTTTTTAATGTCAATATTATTCGCTTTCGACTAGACCTAACGGCTTAAAATATTGTGACACAATAAATATGCTAAAAAGGAAAAATAACGCAAAACAAAATGTCTTATTCTTTTTTACCTGGGATAGCCATTGAAGACTATAAGAAGAATGGACGAAATGCAGACTTCCTGTAGCAAAAAGCTTACCATAGAATGAACCAGGAACTCAAGTGAAAAAACAAGGTCCAAATCCAGATCCCCTCTGGTCTCTCAGTTCTCCCTGGAACTTTGGCAACGACCGAAAAATCGTGTTAAAATCGCTTCCCGGAAGATCATTTTAGAAGATTTGAAACTCTAGTGACTGATCTCCCATTTTCTGACGTAGTTTTTCAACTGTTTTGATGAGTTCAGAGACCACTGGCAAAGTGTTTGGACCAGAGGAACAACCCAAGTGTGCAATGGATAAGATTTTGGAGAAAGTACTGCTGTAGAGATCAGTTATGACTTCTTCTGTTATCGGCTTTGGTAATAGATAGCACCTTTGCTGTACACAATACAACATTAACCAAGTCAATCTTCTAGAAGAAGAAATGTCAAACATAATAATAATAGTATTCTATTGCTTGCATGATCTTCAAATTTTTACTCTGCTTTCTTACATATTGGAAGTCTCACATTATTACATTCTGTGTTTTGGGGGGTGGTACGTTAAAATTTCATGAAGGGATCCAATTTGTGTTAGATTGGTAATGAAACTTATTTTATAGTAAGTTTTGCCACTAAACTAACACCAATTGTGGGATCATTTCGACATTCCATAAATTTTGAATATTTATATGGAAAAACTACTTCTCTAGGAGTCTGTAAAAAGAACATATATGTTAATTCAACAATAATGATTAATTAGTATTTTTTGTTTGTTAAAGTTGACATTACTTTAAAACACATTATACCGTGAAAATTCAAAACTCAAATTTGTAGAACTACTCACACGCATCACCAAGCGACGGAAAATTTGATCACCGGATACAAATTTCTCATGTGTCACTACATCTAATATGATAAAACTATCAGTACAACCATAGCAAGATAAACTTGAATTACTTAGTGGAACATGTTTGTCGATTTCCGGTTCATGACTAATGCCATTGAATTTAATCATGCATATTGGTACTTTCATATTGTGTGTGTGCTCTTTTTTCATATCACATGATGCTATCTGGTCCATATCGCAATACAATGTTGTAAATACTCACATTGCCTTGGATCTTTTCTTTTTAATGAAGGAGAAGACTACCCAAAAACAAAAAAAAAAATTCACAATCATTCTGCCAAGTTTTATAAGTTTTGTGATTTGAAATACAAGTGTTTTGGGTTTATTTATTGAGCGGATTAATGCAATACTAGAAGAATATCTCAGGCATTATGTCACAACAAATCATGAGAATTTGGTAAATTTACTTAATGTCGCCTAATTTAGCTATAATTTGTATTAAAGTTAGAATTACAATTTTTTTAGATCCATTCACAACTTTTGAAGTATTTTGGAATCGCTTTTATAATTGTTAAGATCGCTTTTGACAAAATGACCCCAAAACTTTTGACCGTACTTTTCTACTTCAATAAAAGCAAAATTTGAGATGAAAACGTGCATGGCAGTGGGTAAGGGCTCCAGTTATGACTATGAGGTGTTCATTACATGGACAACTGTTTGAAATTCAACTAGTGAAAAGTATAAAGGCTTTGGGCTAGACTACGGTACATCTCTTTGAATTTTCGGTATGGTACTTAAAATCTTAGGCAACTAAAAGATAAAAAATACACTGCAAAATGATGCAAAAATGAACACATATAAAGCAAAAGTAGGACAATTGCATTGACCTGTTGCTCACTTATAATGTACAACAATGATGGATGAATGATGTATTACAACAATGAGTGAGTCACTTTTCTTGTTAGATGAATTATGGAAAACAATGAATTTTCAATTCCATACCAAAAATCCAAGAGGATGTATCGTAGTCTGGTCCCCCTTTCTAATTAGTACAACATAACAACGTGTTACTTGGTCTTGTCCTCGTGTTTTGGTGCTTGACGTTAAGTGATCATTGAGTCATGATTATGATACATTTACATAATACCTAAGTTGAAAGTTTGAATCTGCAATTGAAAAATAAAATTTTGGTATTATATTAATATTTATTATATTTATGATTATTTTTATTATTGTCGTGGTACAAAAAAGAGTGATAAAAATAATTATCATAATAATAATAAAAACACACAAAAATTATAAAAAGACTCACCAAAGTGGTAAATCACCTATAAAAATTATAATTTTTTTTGTAACAATTAATAGTGATTAAAATAATTACCATTGGGTTCTCTGAAATCGATTCTACATTATCATCAACCCTATCTTCATTACTAAAATCATCAAATAATTGATCTTGAGCAGCGTGTATTCTAATGAGATTTAGTATTGCAAACCCTAGCGGGTTCGATGAAAAACATAATGTATTTGTTCCAATTTCACAACATGAAAAAAAACACCATTATCACGTGAGGCGGTGCATATCTGGATTTACTCAAAGCTGTGTTTCTCATTCAAAATGTCCCAATTTGCAACTTCTAACCAAATGTACAGCCTAATGCAAAGCTAGAAAGAAGAACACATTTTCCCAACTAATTCAAAACGTTCAAACCAGCAATTTCACAACCCAATGCATATCTAATCCAAAAAAAAAAAAATCAAATTTAACCGAAAAAAAATTATATCTAACCCAAAAAAATCAGATTTAAATATAGTTGATATATCTAACACACAAAAAAAAGACAAAGAAAATCATATCTAACACAAAAAGAAAAAGAAAAGAAAATCAAATCTAACGCAACAAAACAAATATAAAAAGGAAAATAAAAATCAGATTTATACACATCAAAAATTCTAACACACAGAAACAAACCGGAGTTAACATACATATCTAATACAACAATCTAGCTGCTGAGAAAGGGAGATCGAAAGATATCCAAAAATAGGAAAAAAAAAAAACTTTGAAAACACTAGATCTATGCGAATGAAACTAATGACATAGGTGAGAGAACTTTAGATGTAGAGAGAGAAAGAGAAAGAGCATCTGGACGAGAGAGACGATCATTACAATTACTGGACTAGAGAGACGAAGAAAACCAGGTAGAACAAAGGGAACCAAACGATGAAGACTTATTTTGTCGCTAACAAAGATCAATGGTAGGATCTCATTAAATGGGAGGAGCACCCCTCCACCCATTTCCCTTTTTTTTTTCTTTTTTTATAAACAATTTTTTTTCGTTTTCAAAATCTGAGGCAAATTTCAAAACAATTTTATTTAAAAAAATACTAAAAAGATTACCAAACGAGTTTAATTTCAGGTTTTCTAAAAAATTAAAACCAAAAACAGAAAAATTAGAAACATAATCATTACCACCAAACGGACCCTTAACTTTGGGTTAATTTGTGACTCTATATGATTTTTATTCTATTGTTTATATATGATATTTTACACATGTTGATTTTTTTTAGATCATATAGATAAAATCTTGTTGATTTATTATGACAAATAATGGGTATAAATTATTTTCAAATTATATAATTCAAGAAAGGAAAGAAATTAAGAATAATTGTTATTTCATATAAAAATCGATGTTTTGAATGCTCAGATTTTATATTGCACTGTTCCTTCAGACACAAATTATGACTAGTGTATACATAGTTGTAACTATTATGGATAAGGTTTAAAATTGTTTGTCACTTCATTTCTCGAAATAGGATTAATTTGACAATAAAACTAAATTTTGTCATAGGCAAGTGCATATTCAAACTGATTCCACCAGATCAAATCACGTTAGTTGCATTTGGCTCACTTAAAAAATGAACTTAAATTTAATCAAATTCGATTCGTTTTGCAATTTAATCAACACTTGAAGAAGTTGAAACTGCACCAAATCCAAATCATTTGACACTCTACTTATCCCCTAGACAAAGGAGTGCTGATAATTCTATCTGACCTCCTACCATATGGCAGTATAGTAATATTTAGCTGGAGATGAGCTGAAAACTATGCCCCCAGTAATATATCATGAGCAAAGTTATGAGAACCTAATTTTCGAACCTAATTAAATACAACAATTAAATTAATTGTAAATTTTAATATTAAATGAAGTCCCCTTTCAATGCAATGATTATATTGAATTAAATTTTCAAATGAAGCCAAAATAGCATTTTCAAATATCATTAACGTTATTCGGAGAAGCATCAAAGCATATTCAAGGAAGGTTCACGAAACACGACGAGGAATAGCATGCGACAACTACTAGTTTGTTGTCAAAATTAGAATACACTGATTTAGGAAAAAGTAGTTATTGCACATTCACACACACTAATTTTTCTTTTTTTAATGCTGGTTTCACACACACACACTAATTCGTCAATCGTCACCATAGTGAATCAAACAAACTTCATGCCATTGAGGTCATCTGATCTATGTCATTTTGGACTATTATAATTATAATGTTTGTATTTAGATACTTATCGAAAATATAAAAAATATGTTTACATTTAGTTACTTGCCCACGGCATGTATGTGTGTATGTGTTTTACTTCAATTTTGTTCAGATCATTGAGAATTTTTTTAAATTGGGTCTTTTGCAAATTTTTTTGACAGCTATTGAAATCAACCGGGCATTGCTAAATGTCGACGGTCTTGATCTGACATATAGTTCTTTTATACATATACTGCATCAAATCCTATAAATCATACCTTTTGGGAAAAAAAAGTCTTATAAATCAAAAGGGAAAAAACATATTTTAACTTGATGTTTTTAACAAAAAATCTGATTAGATGGTTAGTTAGTTGTTTTATCTTAGGTCATTGGTAAGGCAACATCATACTCTTTGTGTTCTTGGTCCTTTGGATTTGGTGAAAAAATTGGAGATAGAAGAGAGGAAAATGAAAATAAAATGAAAACATTCCACCACATGCAACATCTTCGTTATTGGGGTCCATAAAATGACTAATTGGTGCCGACATGTATTTTAGCTTCTAATTGGCTGGACAAATTCACGAAAACTGCAAGGTATCTTTAAATACATTTTTTTTTCTTGATTTTACTCAATTAAATGTATTGTACGTGAATAAGAGATCCACTTATAAATAGTGTATCTTAATTAAATTCGTCATAGTAAAGTTGAACAAAAGTATTGTGGATGAGATTTTCCTCCGACAATTTCTTGAGGATATCATGGATGGGATGAAATGAGTAGGAATAGAAAGCTTATTGGAGATACTCTTAGGCCTCTATTCGAGTTTTTTACAAACTCCATGTCTTGAAAAATCTTAGTTCCCAAACCATGTAGTTTCAATCTTGTTTCATAAACTTAGATACTTTTAAAAAAATGTGATTCCAAAGGACATCTTTTAGGTAAAAGGTCATTCTAAATGACATCTTTAAACAACATATCCTAACCACATAGATGGATTTCATGTAAATCATAAAAACCTCGTTTGGTACAACGTTTTTCAATCAAATTTACCAAAACTTACTTCGATTTAAGAAATAAATTAAAAAATGTCCTCATTTGAGAAATAAGAATTCGAGGGTATGTGATTGGTGAAAAAATGGGCAAAATCATATTCCAAACACCATGCACTTAAATTACAGATCAAAGCCTTTCTCGACCATCTTTTAAATACAACACAAGTTAGTTTTGAATATAACCAACTCGCTAAATTTTAAGGTTTTCACATTTAATTTGTGTCAAGTTTCGTATATTAAAAAGATTTTGAAAATACATACCTTGACCAGATATTATTTTGTACCTTCAAATCACCGAGTCAAGGTGGTAGTTATTGATAGCGGAATAAGATAGTGAGTTATTTGAACTTAAAAGATAGAAGACTTGCACTTGCTATCTCCTTGTGTGAGGAGGTTAGTTTTCTCACATTGAAAACATAGAGGTTGGGGTTGATTCCATGAGAAAAAAAAGCCTAACAAAAATCTCTATATCGCTGCCATTGAAAACTAGATAGATTTTAGAACGGTAGAAATCTGAATGCGGCTCTTGTAGCCTTTGTTGGAAATTTACCTTCGTAGCAATTTGGTCAGTACAACAACTAGAAAATAAATAAACGGAATAAAGAAAATCAAAGTACAATTTAGTATACCAAGGTTTACGTGGTTCAGAAAAATATTTTTGTCTACGTCCATGAGACGCGATCCAATCTCCTTTCTTTACTATTGAGAGAAATGGATACAATGGTACAAGCTGCACCACTCAGGTTTAAATCCCGAACTCAAGCCCTTAATCCCTTGTACAACTTACTCAACCTTACCCTCTCAAACTCTTAGTAAATAAAACCTCTCTTACTCTTAACAAGAGAATGAAAATTAAGCAATACATTTGATTGCTCCACTTGTATTCTCCAATAAGATTTTAGCAATGATATCATCTAACCAATTGCAAAGGATTTCTTATCTCATTCAGGCAATGAAATTGCTCCACTTGTATCCTCCAATAAACTTTTAGTAATGATATCATCTAACCAATCAAAATATATACTTTTAACAATGACGTTATCTAACTAATCAAAATATGCCTTTTAAACAATAATGTTACCTAACCAATCAAGCCACAACCAATAGCCTTTTCAAAATTTTGCATGTAAAAGTGATTGTGTATCTGGCCAGAGGTCTACAATAAACATAGATATATTACATGGAATTGAATGGACATGCAAACCTGAACTAATGAGTTGTTTGCATAACTTGTATCACCAATTCCTCCATTCATGTGAAGAACTTCAATTACTTCCATCTCTCTCTCAATTCTCTGTTGGGAGTGTTCAAGGGGGGTGTCCTATTTGTAGAGACACCCACATATCTCATGAAGGGGGTGGTGATTATTTTAGTTTCTTTTAATAATCCCCTTTCAATTATTATGCTTTCAACCTCATAAAGTCGCCTACAACTAACATTTGCCTTAGGAAGGGAAGGCTCACATCATTCCCATTATTCCATTCTATACTTGTGTATAAAGTATCAAAAAAATGTTTGGCAACACAAATCAGGCACAAATTGGGATTAGTTAGTATTTTTGGTTTGTTAAAGTTGACATTACCTTAAAACATATTATACTGTGAAAATTCAAAACTCAAATTTGTAAAACTACTCACACGCATCACCAAGCGACAGAAAATTTGATCACCGGATACTTGTTTCTCATGTGTCACTACATCTAATATGATACAATAATCAGTACAATAATAGCAACAGATAAACTTGAATTACTTAGTGGAACATGTTTGTCGATTTCCGGTTCATGACTAATACCACTGAATTTAATCACGCATATTGGTACTTCCATATTGTGTGTGCGCTCTTTTTTCATATCACATGATGCTATCTGGTCCATATCGCAATACAATGTTATAATACTCACATTGCCTTGGATCTTTTCTTTTTAATGAAGGAGAAGACTGCCCCCAAAAAAAAAAAAAAAAATCACCATCATACTGCCAAGTTTTATAAGTTTTGTGATCTGAGATACAAGTGTTTGAGTTTATTTACTGAGCGGGTTAATGCAATGCTAGAGGAATATCTTAGACATTATGTCATCGCGAACCAGGAGAATTAGATGGATTTATTTGATGTCGCCCAATTCAGCTACAATTAGCATTAATGTTAGAATTACAATTTTTTTAGATCAATTCACAACTTTTGAAGTATTTTGGAATCGCTTTTATAATTGTTAAGATCGCTTCTAACAAAATGACCCCAAAAATCTATCTCCAGTTATTGAAAATTTATAAATGATGTCAAAATGTTATTAAAAAATCTATTTTTTTTGGTAAGTACCGTACTTTTCTACTTCAAAAAAAGCAGAATTTGAGATGAAAACGTGCATGGCAGTGGGTAAGGGCTCCATTTATGACTATGAGGTGTTCGTTACACTGACAACTGTTTGAAATTCAACTCTCATTAGTGTAAAGCTTCTGTACCCGATGCCCATAAAAGTGTGTGGTTTAAACCCTCCATGACCCCGCCTAAGGCTGGACTACGGTACATCCCTTTGAATTTTGGTATGGTACTTGAAATCTTAGGCGATTAAAAGATTAAAAATACACTGCAGAATGATACAAAAATGGATACGTGTAAACCAAAAACAGGACAAATAGATTGACATATTGTTCACTTATAATGTACAACAATGATGGATGAAGGATATAAACAACAATGAGTGAGTCACGTTTTTTGTTAGATGAATTTACGGAAAACAATGAATTTTCAGTCTCATACCAAAAATTCAAGAGGATGTACCGTAGTCTGGTCCCCCTTCCTAATTAGTACAACATAACAACGTGTTATTTGGTCTTGTCCTCGTGTTTTGGTGCTTGATGTTAAGTGTGAAGAAGTTGATAATTTTTTAACAAAACGAAATAGCTTATGACCAAAAACGTAGCCATAGCTCTTGAGAAATTGTTTATTATATAGCAGTACATTTGATAGAGTCCAAACCAATTTCAAGACTATAAAATATATCCTAATAGAAGACGTATCCTATCCCAAGGATAATAAGAAACTCTGTGAAAAGACATCCTTTCTCATATGGGTCTTCATTAGTTATCTTCTACTTAAGATAGAGATAAGAATACTGCATGCTGAGATAAAATATAACCTGGTCAACAACTATGAGCACATGGGTCTACCACTTGACCACCGAATCAGCACATGCTTATACCACCTGACCATCGAACCACATGGCATAAGTGTGCTGCATGATTTACACTTGGTTCATGGCAGCACACTTCACCACAGTAGCGGACAGCACACCTTGAGGTATTATTTTATCACCTTGAGGCATTATTTTATCAAAGTGATCATTGAGTCATGATTATGATACATTTGCATAATACCTAAGTTATAAGTTTGAATCTGCAATTGAAAAATAAAATTTTGGTATTATATTAATATTTATTATATTTATGAGTATTTTTATTATTGTCGTGGTACAAAAAAGAGTGATAAAAATAATTATCATAATAATAATAAAAACACACAAAAATGATAAAAAGACTCACCAAAGTGGTAAATCACCTACAAAAATTGTAATTTTTTTTGTAACAATTAATAGTGATTAAAATAATTACCACAATCGGGTTCAATCGGGTTCTCTGAAATCGATTCCGCATTATCATCAACCTTATCTTCATTACTAAAATTATCAAATAATTGATCTTGAACAGCATGCATTCTAATGAGATTTAGCATTGCATACCCTAGCGGGTTCAATGAAAAACATGATGCCCTTGTTCCAATTTCACAACATGGAAAAAACACCATATCACGTGATCTAGCAGTGCATATTTGGATTTACTCAAAGCTGTGTTTCTCATTCAAAATGTCCCAATCTGCAACTTCTAACCCAATGTACAGCCTAATGCAAAGCTAGCAAGAAGAACACATTTTCCCAACTAATTCAAAACGTTCAAACCAGCAATTTCACAACCCAATGCATATCTAATCCAAAAAAAAAAAATCAAATCTAACCCAAAAAAATTATATCTAACCCAAAAAAATCAGATTTAAAATAGTTTGATATATCTAACACACAAAAAAAAAGACTACTAACACAAAAAAGAAAAAGAAAAAGAAAATCAGATCTAACACAAAAAAACAAAATAAAAATCAGATCTATACACACAAAAATTCTAACACACTAAAAATAATAACACACAAAAAAAAACCAGAAATAACATACATATCTAATACAACAATCTAGCTGCTGAGAAAGAGAGATCGAAAGACATCCAAAAACAGGAAAAAAAAAAAACCCTGAAAACACTAGATCTATGCGAATAAAACTAATGACTTAAACTAATGACTTACTTTGGTGAGAGAGCTTTAGACGTAGAGACAGAGAAAGAGAGAGAGCATCTGGATGAGAGAGACAATCATTACAGTTGCTGGACCAGAGAGACAAAGAGAACCAGGGAGAACAAAGAGAACCAAACGATGAAGACTTATTTTGTTGCTAACAAGGATCGATGGTAGGATCTCATTAAATGGGTGGAGCACCCCTATGCCCGTTTCCCTTTTTTTCTTTTTTTTTTGGAAACAATTTTTTATTCGTTTCCAAAATCTGAGGCAGATTTCAAAACAATTTTATTTTAAAAAAAACTATTGATACCCATGCTATTCTATTGTTTATATATGATATTATACACATGTTGATTTTTTTAGATCATATTGATAAAATCTTGTCGATTTATTTTGAAAAATAATGGGTAGAAATTATTTTCAAATTATGTAATTCAAGAAAGGAAAGAATTAAGAAAAATTGTTATTTCATATAAAAATTGATGTTTTGAATGCTCAGATTTTATATTGCATTGTTCCTTTAAACACAAATTATGACTAGTGTATATATAGTTGTAACTATTATGCATAAGTTTTAAATTGTTTGCCACTTCATTTCTCGAAATAGGATTAATTTGACAATAAAACTAAATTTTGTCATAGGCAGGAGCATATTCAAACCGATTCCACCCGATCAAATCACGTTACTTGGATTTGGCTGACTTAAAAAATGAACTTAAATTTAATCAAATTTGATTCGTTTTGCAATTTAATCAAAACTTGAAAGAAGTTGAAACTGCACCAAATCCAAATCATTTGACACTCTACTTATTCCCTAGACAAAGGAGTGCTGATAATTCTATCTGACCTCCTATCATATGGCAGTTTAGTAATATTTAGCAGGAGATGAGTTGACAACTATGCCTAGTAATATATCATGAGCAATGTTATAGAAACTTAATTTTCAAACTTAATTAAATACAACAATTAAATTAATTGTAAATTTTAATATTAAATGGAGCCCCCTTTCAATGCAATGAATATATTGAATTAAATTTTCAAATGAAGCTGAAATAGCAACGATGTTATCTAACCAATCAAAACATGTCTTTTAAACAATAATGTTACCTAACCAATCAAGCCACAACCAACAGTCTCACCTACCTCGAGTTTTTGGTTCATGGTTGTTCATTATCATCAAATGATGGAATATTGGAACATGTGAAGCACCGGTGAATACACACAAGAAAAAGGTAATCAGTTCCACGTAGAAAAACCAAATAAACTATAATGAGTTGATATAAAAATTGGAACAAATTTGAGTCTCATTGTATATGGTTTTAGCTTCTATCAAGAGTATCTGAGCCCAAAAAATTCTAAAGACGTGTTTGAAAAATTGGGTAGCAAACAAGTGTGACACCAGATTCTATCAATTATGAGCAAATTATAGAAGATAATGAACTTTCCCTTTGTTTCCCTTGGCAATTTTTTCCTTCCTTTTTTCTTGACTAAATATTGGTTAGTCCAAACTGTCAAAGAAAATTCAGTTCCGAACTCGAAATCACTTCCGCATATAAGGTTATTATAATTATCCATCACATGATGATACCAATACGTGTGAATGCACACACACACACACACACAAGGGCACTGATCAATTCCATGTAGGCAATCCAAAGGGATTAATATTGTCAGGTGCATGCAAGGTGAAGCTGTGTATTAGCAATCATGATATTGTGGAGTATAAAGATAGTAAATTTATGCGGGTAATGTTAAAAGTTAGGTCAATATCCAATCCACCCCTTCAAAATTTGTTGATTTAGAGAACAAATTAACCAGGCAATAACTCACTTAATAATTTATTTTCAAGTACATTGGAAGCTCACAGACACAGAGAAAACAACTTAGTTTGTGCGAGCCCACAAGCATTAGACTCATCACTTTTATAGAAACCAATATTAAACTCACTTCCACACAATTTAGCTCACACATATGGACTGAACAATATTAAAAACAAACCATTTTGATGATCACCACCCCTTTTTAGTCATTGCAACAGTGACATTGATGAACTCAGTTCTCTCTTTAGACATTTTATCAGCCAGAATCTTCCTGTACCTGCAGAACACCTCGTCGATTATTGCTACGCCAAAGTGACTGATAAGCAAGGGTTCAGCCACAGCTCTCATGCATTGTGCAACATTGTATCCACCATCCTTGAAGGCGTTCGATGGACAAAATTCATTGTCGTTAGCATTCCAGTGAACTTTAGAAACCTCGAGGCGGTCAATCTCAAAAGATCCTTCTATTTCGACCTCTGATTTTATTTCTGTTGGGGATGGTGTGTATTGAGGGATGTTGAATGAATCTAGTTTCTTCTCTTCTACGAGGCCCTGCATTGATGTTAACATAAGTAAAAAGTGCATGACTTGATGCATCCCAAGTTGAAATAGTCTAGTTATCTTGATCTAACCATGTTTTTTTTAATGAAAGACAAAAACATCCTACCCTAAGTGTGAAATGTGTACATCCTTAGTCTCTTGGGTTGTGACAATGTTATGCTCACTAGATAGTTTTCATCATTAAAACCATTTTTGGATGAAAAAAAAATAGTTTTCGATCATTTCAGATGCCTTTCAGTTTTTTTGTACCTTTTGAACAGTGAAAAGTTTCTGCATAAAAGTTTTGCAACTTTTGAGCCCAAAATTGGTGTCATTTAATTTCATGCAAAATCCAGTTGTGATTTTCATACTCCCAATTTCAAGTTTTTTTTTTTTTTTTTATGAATTTGTCTCAAGTTCAATTATTCCCCATGATGAGTCAACCATCCACCGTTTAAATTCATTGGATCTTATCAAGTGTCAATAGGACCTATAAAAATACAATAGGGAGACATACTTTGTATAATAAATGGATAGGTAAACTCGACTAAAATTGATAAACTTCAAAATTGTGAGAATTTGAACCAATTTTTTATCAAAAAAAAGGAGGGAAAAATTGGAGTTTTTAGTGAAAGATTAGTATACCTCTAAAACCATTTCATTGAGAGCCGCAGCTAGAAGCTCCCAAATGTAACAACACTCTTTGCTAGAGGGATCTTCACTTTTCCTCCCAAGAATAGTTAGAACCATTCGGCCTCCGGTGACTAGTTCCTCCGAACGACACTTTAGGAACAACGAGAAATCTCTTCGAAATTGCTCATAGTATGCTTGTAGCACGCTTGGCGGGCTTGTACTTGCCATGTAAATGTTGCTTTTGTTATTCTCTATCCCTTCAGGAACCTAGTAAATCAAGAAACTTGTAATTATATTCATCCGGACACACGTATAATAGTATTTATTTTGGGTTAGACTTGCACAATTTTAGAACAATATCTAATTTGAGATTAGTAATCTACCCTTAAGTCCAAACATACTCATTTGTGACCCGCTCCAACCAAGGTGACATTAGATTTTGGATGATAACTCTTATTATGCTAGTTGCACCAATGATCTAGTCGAACCGGGATGCATCAAACAATGCACAGACTATGTGGCATCCACAGCACGAGAGTCAGTGACTGATATTATTTTTTTAATATTGTGATCCTTGTTGTATGATAATATTATTCGCTTTGAACTAGACTTATCGGCTTAAAATGCCTGACACAATAAATATGCTAAAAAGCAGAGAAAAAAACACAAAGCAAAATGTTTTCTTTTTCAATTACCTGGGACAGCCATTGAAGACTATAAGAAGAATGGACGAAATGCAGACTTTTTGTAGCAAAAAGCCTACCATAAAATGAACCAGGGACTCCAGTGAAAAAACAAGGTCCATATCCAGATTCCATTTGTTCTGTCAGTTTTCCTCGGAACCTCGGCAAAGACCGAAAAATTGTGTTAAAATCATTCCCGGGAAGGTCATTTAAGAATATTTGAAACTCTGGTGAGTGGTTTCCCATTTTCCGGCATAGTTTGTCAATTGCTTTGATGAGCTCAGAGACCACTAGCAAAGTGTTTGGACCAGAGGAACAACCCAAGTCTGCAATGGACAAGGTTTTAGGGAAAGTGCTGCAGTAGAGATCTGTAATGGCTTCTTCTGTTATCGGCTTGGTAATGGATAACACCTTTTGCTGTACACAGGACATCATTAATTAACAAAGTTAATCTTTGAGATCAAATATCAATCTCACGGGCATTGTTATATTTATCAAATCATTTACCAAATTTTATATACCACGGTGTGGCTTTAAATCAAGGGCAGAACTACTTGAGGACCAAGGGGGCACGGGCCCACCCTGAATTTTTTTTTAAAAAATATTATTTATGTATATTTGAAATAATTTGAAGTATATTTAAGTGTTCCCATTCTATCATTTTTTGTTCTATCAATTAGTATAGTCTCCGTACCTAAATAATTATGAATTTTTTGACACATTTTGGACACTTTATGGATGCATCTATATAAGTTTTTGACATGTCGAACTCATTTTTTTAAAACTATAGAGATTCCAATTAAAAAAAAAAGTTATAGAGATTATGACAGTTAGGTTACTTAATTAAATGAGCGATCAATGACTAATAGTTTGGTCATATATATGGAGAAATATTTTTGCTTCATTAGTTATGAAGGGGTATAATTAGCCTCTCTTTTTTGTTTGTTTTTATTTATGTATGTTATATTTATCAAAGTTTCACCATTTTCGTATTTTATGAATTTTTAAGTATCGAATACAATATAGTAAATTTGAATATGTTATTTTATTTTTATTGATTGGAAGAAAAAAATTAAATTTTTTTAGTAAAGTGCTCACCCTGGACATAATTTTTGGCTCCGCCCTCACTTTAAATGATAACAATACGACCCAGTTAGTTAATAACTTTAAATTTTTAGGTGTTTTTCTTGTATGTTTATTACCATTTTGAAATTTCATGTAGGGACCAATTTGTTATACTTATTAATAAGAAGCACTGTAATAATCGCTTTCTAATTGCGGTGAGAAAACTCCAAACAAAGTAATTAAACCAAAAAGGAGGGAGAAAGGAAAATGGTACAACTATGTACCCAAACATTACTCCTCTATATCATAATAATTTTTTCACTAATGAAGATAAAGCAATTGTAAATCTTTTTTATTTTATTATTTTTATGATCAACAGTGATAAATAAATTAAAACAAGATCTATAATTCAAACTTATTTTTTAATACGGTACCTTAGAAAAGAATGAGCCACATTGTTTTATGTGGTATTAATTAAAAGATTTATTGGAGCTTTTTTTTTCCTTTTTTGAACAATGAATCATTTTGGAACTTTCGCTTAGACTATCCGACGTAGGATAGCTCCAGCCCATCACCACTTAGGCCCGAAGTCTATCCAAACTACTTTTGGCCGGGCCTGAAAAGGATGCAATTGAGCCCATAACAGACGAATGGAGCAGAAAACTGATTGAGAAATGACAAAAGTGAAAATGAACTATTCCTTTTTCAAAAGTAAGTGACATAGTTGTCAAAAGGGACATTTAATAAATAATTATCGTTAAATTGGTAGGGAAATTTATTTCATGCTAAGATTTGCTATTAATCTACCGCCAATCAATGGACCATATCTATATTATCCTGCAAATATGAATTTCTGTATGGAAAAAATTAGATCTGTTAATCGTGGCGAATGAGACAGATTTATGTAGTATCTTAGCGAATTCGTGTCAAAAAACACTTCATTCATACCCGATTCGTTTATTTACTCATGTTCTATTCATTTATTACGAAAATGAGCGATTTAAGAAAAATTCAAATCCTCTAATTTGATGTTGAATCCGTATCGTGTTATATTTAGACACCCCCTAAAAAAAATAATTGTGTACTTTGCCTGGGGTATGTAGTAAACATAAATGTATTAATCCAACAACTATAATGAATTATATTAATAAATTATATCCTAATAAGACAAAATAAGTTTACTTTTTTCTGTTACCAATCTCAATTCCGCAGGTAATAACGGTTGTGTACTTTGTGTTAGATCTAGAATAATTTTTTATTTTTAATTTTAATTTTTTTGGGATGGGATAGGATGGGAGGGGAAGGGGACTTGAACCTTTGACTTCAAGAAAGTAAAATTTTCTTAAGACAAAAAATATCATTGGACCAAGACCCGTTGGTTATTAGATCTGGAATAAGCACAGATACATTACATGGAATTGAATGGACATGCATACCTGAACTAATGAGTTGTTTGCATAACTTGCATCTCCAATTCCTCCATTCATGTGTAGAACTTCAATCACTTCCATCTCTCTCTCTCTCTCTCTCTCTCTCTCTCTCTCTCTCTCTCTCTCTCTCTCTCTCACACACCCTCTCTCTCTCTTACTTTGTTGGGGGGTGTTCAAGGGGGGTCTCCCTATTTATAGAGACACCCACATCTCTCACGAAGGGGGTGGTGATTATTTTAGTTTCTTTTAATAATCCCCTTTCAATTATTATGCTTTCAACATCATGAAGTCGTCTATAAGTAACATTTACCTTGGAAAGGGAAGGCCCACACCATTCCCATTATTCCACTAAGTTACGTATAATGTATGAAAAAATATTTTGGCAACACTCAGTATTCCTTTCAATCAGCACACAAGTGTCCAACTGAGCATTACTTAGTATTTTTTTTTTCAAGTTGAAGCTTGCATTACTTTAAAATATACTGTCTAGTGAAAATGTAATACTCAAACTTATAAAACGACTCACACACATCACCAAGCGACGTAAAATTTGATCATCACATGCTTGCTTCTCATGGGTATATTTAATATGGTACAATAATGAGTATATAGACAAATTAAATTACTTGGTGGAACATGTTTTTCGATTTCTGATTCTTATCAACATTATACTACATTTTTATTTGATGTAGCTTGTTACATGGGTCATTAGTGACGTTGTCAAGTATGCAATAATTTGTAAATCTTGGGACTTTGACAACCAAGGAATAGAACCCTCAATTGCTCTCATTTTAGGTATATGGTTTTAATTATCTACACTTTCAATATCTACGAAACACCTTGTCTATTCATCCTATTTTATCATATCCAAAATATAATATGGTTTAATAGAATGACTGCGTGTTTAGTCACAATGACACTTGGAAGAAATTTCACTTTAGTTTTGTTTATCATTGAATTTTTTGGATCCAAATTTATTGGATTTCGAGATTTGTTAAATTTGAATCCCATTCCTTGTAGGTTCGACTGACAATTAATTGAACCGAATTTGTGGTGTAAACAAAATGAATTGAGTTGAGCACTAGGTTATTCTGGTTTGGTTTGTTCTTTTACAACGAAAAAATAGAATCGGCTTTGAAGAGTGAGGAGTCTTAGACATATAGTTTAAGCTTGACTCAATTAATTTTTTCTCTCAAAACTCAGGTTCGAATCGATTCGACTTGGCTTACTTGATAAAACAAAGCTATATATCTTAATCTTTTACTCATAAACTCCAATTCAAATTTATGTTTATGATCAAGCTCCTCCTGTTTAGGTATATATGTGTGTATATTTATATAACGTCTTTACGACGAATTTAAACGAGTCGAACTAATTATTTCTTTGGTTTAACTTGCATATTAAACTAAAGAACTAACTGCAAATATCTTTCTTTGAGCATTAGAGCTTATTTTTCATATGCTATTACATGCATATTGTTGTCGTGGACGTAAACTAAAACTAGTACTCAATTATCCTTTTTTTTCTAATTTAACCATGCATTAATGTACTTCCATGCATATTGTGTGTTCTCTTTTTCATATCACATGATGCGACATAGTCCATAACGTAGTACAATGATATAATCCTCACAATGCGTTGGATCTTTTGTTTTTAATCAAAATTTAAACTCAAGACATCTCTCTTTACAACTCGCATATGTTAAATTTTGAAATTGGATTGTATTTAGCACAATAAAAGAAGGTGCATGAAACACGACGATTATTAACATGCTACGAGTGGAGGGTTGTTGGCCATATAAGAATACACTGACTTTGGAAAGAGGAGGGCCGACAACTTACGCTTCGTGTCGGTGACATCATTTTCTACGTACACTAATTCGTCACCATATTGAAATCATACAAACTTCATGCCATTGAGGTCATCTGATGATCTACGTAATTTTTACTATTATAGTGTTTGCTTTGAGCAGGGGAAGAGGGTGGGTGGGCCCCACCCACTGAGGTTTTGAAATTTTTTTGAGCTAGTTTAAAAATTATAAAATTATTAAAAAATTTTCATATTTGTTTTCACAGTTTTGTAGAGTTTAATTTTTTTTTCTTTGAACTAGAAATTGTCTTTTGATGTTAAACTACGTAATTTTATAAAATATTACTTGTAACAAGAAAAATAGTTGTGGCTAACACAATTTTTTTTTAGAATTTTTCTTCTTTAAACTATAAAATATTTTTTAATCTAAAACAACATTTTAATGTTTTTTGAAATATTATATACGACGAGAAAAGTAGCTGCCATAAATATATAAAAAAATTTGAATTTATAAAATATTATTTGAGATAGAAAAAACAGTTGTCTCAAATACAAATTTTTTTTTTGAGTTTATAACACTATTTACGATAGAAAAAATAACTGTCATAAATATTAACACAAACACACTTTTTGTGACGGTAAACACAGCTGCCACAAAATATTGTTTCAAATATGTCTTTTGTGACAGCAAACAAAACTACCATTAAAAATTTATCACAAAAGACCCTTATTCTAGTGTTAATTATTTCTCTTTTTTCTACAATAACACACTAAGTTACAAAACTCATCATTCTCTGAATTCGATTATCTAAATATCAATTGATATATTTAATTGATTATCTAAGTTCGAATATGATATTATATTTCAAGAATTTAGATTTGAATATATCAAAATTTGACCTAATTTACGATTCACAATAACATATGCACACACGTGTATATATAAGATTTAGTTTTTGATCAAAATTTTTAATATTTAATGGATATGGATATTAATATGAATTGTAAAGAAGAAACTTGGTAGGTAATCAGATCATATTTAAAATGGAGTTTTCAAATCGAACTTGAATTCGAATCACTCAAAATGGAATTTTCAAAGTTAAAACTGCACAAAGCCGGCTAGATAGTTTTACACTCAACGTATCCCTTATGCTTTGTTTGGTATGATGAAAAAGTAGAAGGATGAAAAGTTGGAAGGATGAAAAGTTGGGGGATAAATAAAATATCATGTTTGGTAAAGAAGGAAAGATAGAAAAGTGGATGGATTAACTTTCCTTCCAACTCACCAATATCAATCCCTCCAAAATCGAAAGGAAAGTGGATGAAAAATTAATTATTTGTATTGAGATATATCTTATTTGTCTATATATCTTTTTATATATACATATATTATGTATATATTAATTTTATATAAATATACAATGGTAAAATATGTATATATATATATTAAAAAAAAAAAAAATTTAATTAAATTTTTTTTTTCCATCTTAACTAAGAGTGAAAATTTTCGACTTAACACGATGACACGACTCGAACTCGATATGAAAATAAACAGGTCAACTCGCAACTCAACACAACACAATTAGTTAAATGAGATAAGTTAGGTTTGACTAATATTCGACACAAACCCATAATAATTCAACACGAATCTGACACGACACTACTTGATTGTCACCTCTAATCTTAGCCAGCACATAAAAAAAATAGTCATTTTTATTTTTCATCTATTTACCCAAACACAAATGAAGGAAAGTGTATCCGTCCTACTTTCTATCCTTGAAGGATAAAAAATGTATCCGTTCTATTTTTCATCTTTCTTACTTTCTATCCTTTCTATCATTTAGCAGTATCCGGAGAAGCATTACAGCAAATTCAAAGTAGGGTGCATTGATGTTGTCCAAATTAGAATACATTAATGTCGGAAAAAAAGTAGAACTGCCCCCTAATTCTGCGAAATCATTCTTCACACACTAATTCGTCACCATAATGAATCATACAAACCTCATGCCATTGAGGTCATCTGATCTATGTCATGTTTTACTATTATAATGTTTGGATTTTGTTACTTATCGGGAAAAAAAGTATGTTTGCGTATAGTTATTTGTTCATGGTGTGTATGTGTGTCTGTCCTATCCTTGGTCATTCGTAAGGCAACATCATACTCTGTTGTGTTCTTGGTCCATTTGATTTGATGAAAAATTGGAGGTAGATACAGGGAGACGAAAACAAAATGAAAACTTTGAGCCACACAAGTTCATGCAACTTCTTCATTATTGGGGTTCAAAAATGAATGATTAGTGCCGACATGTATGTATGGAAAACAGTTGTGTACTTTGCTTGGAGTTTGTAATAAGCACAAATGTATTAATTCAATGACTACAATAAATTAGATCCTAAAATCAAACAATTTTACTTTTTCTATCTTTGCAATTGTATAATTTGCTTGAGATTTGAAATCATGGACTAACTCCAAATATCTTTCTTTGAGCATTAGAGCTTCTTTTTTTTTTGTAAGTTATTACATACATATCGTTGCCATCCACGCAAACTAAAACTGCCTATTCAATTGTTCTTTGCCCTAAATTTAACCATGCATCAATGTACTTCCAGTGTGTGTTTGTGGGCGTGCTCTTTTTCACACCACATGATCAATGCTACAAGGTCCAGGTTGCAGTACAACGTTATAATCCTCAGTCAGATTGCCTTAGACTTTTTGTTTTTAAAATGAAAACAAAATTTGACATCAAAAGGTGAGCAAGACGGTGCTAAGGGGTCCATTTATGAGTGTTCATCATACAACTGTTTGAAAATTCAACTCTAATAAAGCTTATGTAACCTATGCCCAGAATGTCTGTGGTTTAAAACCCTCCATCACTGCTTTTGGCGGTTGCTAAAGTGTGGTCCACTTTATTTTGTTCTTTTCATCCTGTTTTGGTGCATGATGTTCACTAGTCAATGAGTCATGAATGTGATACATGCATATATAGTTCGTAACTATTATAGATGAGTTATAGACTGTTCTTTTCTTGAAATAGGATTAATTTGACGATGAAACTAACTTTAGTCATAGGTAATAGTATATTCGAGCCGATTCCACTTGATCAAATCATGTTACTTAGATTTGGCTTGCTAACGAAATGAAATTGGAAATTTAATCCAATTTGATTAGTTTTGTAACTTATGAACAAGTTGAAGCCCCATAAAAATTGGATCGTTTTACACTCTACGTATCCCTTACACAAAGGAGTGCTGATCAAATCACGAGACTTCTTTTATTATAGGGATTAGGGAGAGTTAGATATATGTAATCTTATCCTTATAAGTAAAAAAAGATTATTTCTACACCTCTACCCCGAAATTGACAATTTTGCCTCAGTAATATGTCATTAGAAGTATTGGGAAAAGCATCAAAGCAAATTCAAAGGAGGGTGCGTGAAACACGACGAGGACAAGAGCAGATATGTTGTCCAAATTAGAATCCATTAATTTTGGAAAAAGTAGGACATACGTACACTTCATGCTTGCTAAATCACTTTTCACGCACCATATTTCGTCACTATAGTGAATCATACAAACCTCATGCCATGGGTGAAGGGGGGAGACTACGGTATCAAAAAAAATAATATTTGGTAATATATTGTGGGTTGAAATATAAGTCTTTAGGTTTGTTTACACTAATAAAAATTTGCCACTTTTAAGCTCACATTAACAATTTTTATTGTTCAAATTACAAATTTTGTGGGACATTTATACAAATTTTGTGGGACATTTACAAAGTTTGAGGTTACATGTAATCGATCATAAAAATTTTTAGGATCGATCACAAGTAACCTCAAAAGTTGTAAATGGTCATCAAAACTAAGAAATGACCCTAAAAAATTGTAAGTGACCCTTAAAAATTGTAAAAATAAACCACAAACCCTATAATAACGATATGGTACCATAACTTCTCCTTCGTGAGATCATTTGATCTATGTCATTTTTTATTATTATAATGTATTTTTTGGTGAGTAATTATTATAATGTTTGCATTTAGTTACTTACCCAAAAAAAATGTTTGTATTTAGTTACTTGCCCACCGTACCGTGTAAATATGCGTGTGTTTTATTTTAACTTTGCTCACACTATTGAGAACTTTTTGAAATGGAGTATTTTTGCAATTTTATGATAAACGTTGAACACTGATTGGTAATTGACCATTGGTGCTTTTGACAGTCTTCATATGTGTTATAATTCTCTAATATATACGCTGCATCAAGTCCTATAAACCATAAGGGAAAAAAATATTTAACTTGATGTTTTTAACAAAAATTGAGTAGATGGTTGGTTAGATGTCCTATCTTTGGTCATTCGTAAGGCAAAATCATAATCTTTTGTGTGGTTGGTCCATTTGATTTGATGAAAAATTGGAGATAGATACAGGGAGCAGAAAATAAAACTTTCCACCATTTGATTAAAGAGATGAACGGGGGAGTGAGGAAAATTGGAGAACGTGAAAGCCCATCAAATTATTGTGGAGTTTTTTTGGCCACACAAGTCCATGCAACTTCTTCATTATTGGGGTTCAGAAAATGAATGATTGGTGCCCACATAAATTGTATCACCAATTCCTCCATTCATGTCAAGAACTTCAATTACTTCCATCTCTCTCTCTCTCTCTCTCAATTCTCTGTTGGGAGTGCTCAAAGGGGGGGGGGGGGGTGTCCCTATTTATAGAGACACCCACATATCTCATGAAGGGGGGGTGATTATTTTTGTTTCTTTTAATAATCTCCTTTCAGTTATTATGCTTTCAACCTCATAAAGTCGCCTACAACTAACATTTACCTTAGGAAGGGAAGGCTCACACCATTCCCATTATTCCATTCTATACTTGTGTATAAAGTATCAAAAAAATGTTTGGCAACACAAATCAGGCACAAGTTGGGATTAGTTAGTATTTTTTGTTTGTTAAAGTTGACATCACTTTAAAACATATTATACTGTGAAAATTCAAAACTCAAATTTATAAAACTATTGACATGCGTCACCATCATGCTGCCATGTTTTATAAGTTTTGTGACCTGAGATACTTAGTATTTGAGTTTTTTTATTGAGCGAGTTAATGCAATGTTAGAGGAATATTTCAGACATTATGTCACAACGAACCATAAGAATTGAGTGAATGTACTTAATGTTGCCCAATTCAGCTACAATTTGCATTAAAGTTAGAATAACAATTTTTTTAGATCAATTCACAACTTTTAAAGTATTTTGGAATCGATTTTATAATTGTTAAGATCGCTTCTGACAAATGACCCCAAAAATCTATCTCCAGGTATTGAAAAAATATAAATGATGTCAAAATATTATTAAATTTAAAATAGCGATAGGGTTTTTTTTTGGTGAGTACCGTACTTTTCTACTTCAATAAAAGCAAAATTTGAGATGAAAACGTGCATGGCAGTGGGTAAGGGATCCAGTTATGACTATGAGGTGTTCATTACACGGACAACTGTTTGAAATTCAACTAGTATAAAGCTTCTGTACCCGATGCCCATTAATGTGTGTGTGGTTTAAACCCTCCATGACCCCGCCTGGGGCTAGACTACGGTACGTTCCTTTGGATTTTGGGTATGGTACCTAAAATCGTTGACAGCTGAAAAAAAAAAAAAAAGCACTGCAGAATAATGCAGAAATGGACACGTTAAAGTAAAAATAGGACAATTGAATTGACCTGTTACTCACTTATAATTTACAACAGCAATAAATGAGTTATTTTTCTTGTTAGATAAATTTATGGTGGACATTAAATTTTTAATATTATACTAAAAAATCAAGAGAATGTACCGTAGTCTAGTCTCCCTGCCTAATTAGTACAACATAACAGCGTGTTATTTGGTCTTGTTCTCAGTACAACATAACAACGTGTTATTTGGTCTTGTTCTCGTGCTTTGGTGCGTGATGTTAAGTGATCATTGAGTCCTTAATATGATAAAAGAATCGGATGTTCGTCACGTGTACACTTCAAATCTTATAAAAACCTATAATCGATTTCACCGGTTCCGGTATATACTTTAAAAAATTTAAAATGATAATTATTTATTATATTTAAGCATGAAATAAAAATATAAGAAAAAATTTACAATTGGGGTTATTGAGTGAACATGAACATGAACATGTACCCTATACACTTTAAAAAATTTAAATATGAACCCTTATACACAATAAAAATAAGTGAACATGAACCCTTATACACTTTAAAAATAAGTGAACATGAACCCCTTTACATTTTAAAAAATTTAATCATGAACCCTATACACTTTAAAAATAAGTGATAATAGAAATTAAAATGATAATTATTTATTATATTTAAACATGATATAAAAATATAAAAAAAAATTTACAATAGTTGGGGTTATTAAGTGAACATGAACATGAAATCCTATACACTTTAAAAATAAGTGATAATAGAAATTAAAATGATAATTATTTATTATATTTAAACATGAAATAAAAATATAAGAAAAAATTTACAATATTTGGGGTTATTGAGTGACATTAAATATATCATTTTAGATTAAGTTAAAAATATTAGGAGGTTAGATTAGATTATCTAAGTTCACCACTATTTTAAGTGATGATAGAAATTAAAATTAGTTTTAAAAAATGATAGTTATTTATCATATTTAAACATGAAATAAAAATATAAGGAAAATTTTACAATATTTGGGTAAAATTGCCATTTGTTGGGATTATATTTTGGGTTAAGTTAAAATTAGGGGTATAAGTGAAATTTATTGGACATATCTTGAATGATCGAGATTAGCCCGTAACAACGTGATCGAGATTAGTTCAGCGAAATTATTTTGTAACTTGATCGCTACCGATCGTTACATACGCGATCGAGATTTTTGTTAGCGATCAAGATAAGAGATTACTCCAAAGTCTCAAAGTTGATCACTCAAGACTCTTAAGTCTCTCTCAACTCCCCTGTCTTCTATTCCCCCAAACTCCTCAAAACCCTAAATCAAAACCCTAAATCAGCGATCAAACCCCAAATCTAACCCAAATGGGTGAAAAATCAACCTGATTGCATACCAAAACCCTAAATCACAACCATTTTTGGATCAACCACCTCCCAAATCAGTGAAAACCCAAACTGGTGAAAACCCAAAACACCAAATCGGTGAAAACCCAAAACCCACTCCCATCGCCTTCATCTTCTCCAAGGTTCTTTCTTCTCTCTCTCTCAATTTCATCATAGTTTTGTATACATAGTTGTCTCTCTCTGTCTCTCTCTCAATTTCATAATAATTTTGTACACATGGGTTGAGAATTATGTTTTTTGTGAATGATGGTTTATTGCTATTGCTCAAAAGTTGCTCAATTGTTAATTGTTATTGCTCAAAAGTAATAGATAATGTTCCATGTTATTGCAGATTTTTTTCTTGTTACAACAAAGTATAATGACCAAGAAGTATAGGCCAAAAGTTGATACCAATGAAAAAATGAAGAGGAAGGAGAGCTGTAATGAGGGAGGTCCCTCGAAGAAGAAGAAATGTAATCATCCTCCCTCCGTTGATCCGTTCTCAATAGTTAATCCCACCTCCACCAATCCAATTGATCCCTCATTCAATACATCAAGTTCACCCAACCCCAACCCCAATCCAACAAGTTCATCCAACCCCAATCCAACAAGTTCATCCAATGAAGACATATCTTTCTTCAATGATGATTGCAAACATCGGTATGATAATTGCTTTTATAATAGACCTTTGTTATTGGAGAGGGGTGTTGTACTGGATGAATTAAAAGATGTAGGATTAGATGTTATTTTTTCTCTTCATTGATGGAATTCTTCAGTTCATATCAAGAAGATGGATAAAACATATAATACATTGGTGAAGATATTTTATTCTAACCTGCATGATATTGATAAAGTTAATCACAAGTTTAAGTCCCTTGTGAGGAAGGTGAGTTTTGAAGTAACCCCAGATTTAGTTTCAAAAATATTGGGAGTTCACCGACCCTTCCTTCATGATGATACACTTTCTTATCCATTCAATAATTCTAAGCACATACCTAAGTTGGAAGATGTTTATACAGAAATCGAGGGTATACCTAATAATTTTAGTGAGAGTGTTACTGATCCATCATTTTTTCAGCAACACCTGACTCCTAAATATAGGATTTTAAACCTTATAGTGGGGTACAATATTCGTCCAATTGCACATAATGCTAATTTTGGACTTGATCAAGCTTATCTCCTGTATGTCATTGGAATGGGTATGAGTATAGATCTACCTTGTTTAATAATTGATGAAATTATTTTGGCACACGGTACGAATGATAGACGAAAATGTCTCTCATTTTCAATTTTAATTTCAAAGATTATGGAGGATTGTGGAGTTGTCACTCAAGCGATGCTTATTCTACTCCCATGAATCCAATTAATGGTGGGACAATAAAAAAGAGTTTGGGACAAGGGAAGAATAAGAAAACTCAGCCACAACAGCCACAAGTTGAAATCCAGAATGAAGTTGCACCTGAGGATAATATTGCAACCCAAGCTGTCCCAAATTCTTCCACAAGTGGTCTTCCTTCATTGGATGAACGATTGTCTATATATGCATCTGTGATGATACGAATGGGAAGAATGATGGAGGAATTTGGAAATGCTCAAAATGAAATAAAGGAGTCTCTCAAGGTGATTGATAGTAGGTTGGATAAAATTGATAGTAGGTTGGATAAAATAGATAGTAGGTGGGATAGAATTGAGTCTTTTTTTATAGAAAGCAAAGAAATAGCTAGGCAGTGAGAATTATATGTAATTGTAGTTGTTGGTTGTTGATACAATAGTTGAAGTAGCAGTAGTGAAATGTGATGAAACAAATATATGCATACGGATTTTCATCTCTCTCTCTCTCTCTCTCTCAGTTTTTGTGCATTATTCACTAAAGACATTTCTTATTATTCAGTGAAAGGTGGTGATAATATTATCTATTTTTCACTTTGTGATGATGAGGAAATATCCTACAATGTACAAGGAATTAATGTGATTGTGCCGTATTGTTTCCTTTGTTGTATATAATACCCGTGTTATTATTTTCAACCCTTTTGTTTTGCGGATTATGGTGGATTTGAGGAGTATTGAGAGAGACAAAGAACGGTCCAGTCTTTTAAAGGATCATGTAAAGAATTCAATTTTAAACACCGAGGTTGATCTTCTCATTATAGTTTATTTCTGGTGCTTGGTGTTGTCACCATTGTGTCTAGCAGTGAGACTGAAACAAGGAACAAATTGTCATTAATGTTCTTGTTTGGAATTATGTAATTTTTTTTTAGTCAGGACTGTTGAGGGCTTTATGGGTTGTGCTTGACATTTGTTGTGTCTTTTGGAACAAATTCAATTTTTGGTGAGCAAATTACAGTTTACTTTGGATCATGTTGATAGAGAAGCTGATTTTCCAATTTAATGAATTTTCAAGCTGATTATACAGTTTCAGGCTGAGAATACAGTTTACTTTGGATCATGAATTATACAGTTTATTGAATTTTCTATAAGTGGCCAGCTTCCAGTGTTGTCAGGCAGAGGCTGCAGGATCAACGAGGTCTTCGTATTTTGTGCACTAAGACTTCTATGGTATTTGATGATAAAGGTTGAATAAGTGTTTGCTAGGGTGTTGTATGCAGTGAACTGGAGTTGGTATCCTGTTGCTGTTGAGCTATTGCTATTGGGCTTAGTATCCTGGAGCTGCTGAGTTACTGAGCTAGCGTTGCTGATTGCTGGGCTGGTCTTGGAGTGTTGAGCTGTTTTTGCAGAGCCTCTGATGCTGCAAAGCTGTGGTGTGGGCTGATTCTGAGCTGTCAATATCCTGCTGGATTTGGAGGGTGGAAGCTGAAGAGTTACTACTTGGCGTATTTTCAGCTGGTTCAGGAAAATGTACCAGTTTTATCTGGTTTTTGTCTCAGAATTTGCAACAGAAAATCCGTTACAAAAACAGAAAATCTATTTTTTTGTAACAGTTATTTTTGGTTTTGTTTTCTATAAACAGTTACTTTTTTATTTTGGTAAAAACAGTGTCTGTAGTAATATGTTCCTCAAAAGTGGTAATCCTCCCTAAAAAATGATGATATTACCCAAAAAAGTGATAATCTTGCTTCAAATAATGGGTAATCTTATAGAAAAAGGTGGTATTCTTATCAAATACAAGTGATAATGTTACACACAAAAATGTTGTAATCTTAACCACCCCAAAAAGTGGTAATGTTAACAAAAAAAGTGGTACTCTCAACAAAAAATCCATGGTAATGCTAACCAAAACAATATTAACCAAAAAAGTGGTAGTGCTAACCTAATCAATGGTAATGTTAACCAAAACAGTGGTACTCTTAACCAAAAAAGTGGTACTCTTAACCAAAAAATAGTGATACACTTAACCTAATAAATGGTAATGTTAAACAAAATAGTGGTAATGAAAACCAAAAAGGTTGTAATCTTAACTTAAACAGTGGTAATGTTAATCAAAAAAGTTATACTCTTAACCAAAAAAATGGTAATGTTATCAATAAAAGTGATACTCTTAACCAAAACAGAGGTAATGTTAACAAAAAAAATGGTACTTTTAACTAATGGTAATGTTAACTAAAAAAGTGGTATTCTTAACTAAAAAAATGATAATATTAACAAAAAAAGTGGTACTTTTAACCAAAATAGTGGTAATATTAAATAAAAAAATGATACTCTTAATCAGTGGTAATGTTAACCAGAAAAATGGTAACATTAACAAAAAAAAGTGGTACTCTTAACCAAAAAAATAGAAATATTAACAAAAAAAAAAAATGGTACTCTTAATAAAAATGATAATGTTAACCAAAACAATGATAATCTTTCCCTCAAAAGAGGTAATCTTACCTCAAATAATTGGTAATCTTACCAAATAAAAGTGATAATGTTACAACTAAAAAGTTGTGGGAATGCACAATAAAACATATTTCGTTCGGCATTGGGGCATGAAAAATCATGGCTATGGTTTAGACTGTTATAATAACTCATAATAGTAAAAATTAACAAGCAATACTCACCAAAGCAACAAAAAAGCGAAGAGGGAAATATGTTTTAACAAGCAATACTCAACTCATAATATGTTTTTCCTGCCCTCTTCTTCGTCCAAAAAAGCGAAAAAAAAAACTTGGAATGGAGAATGTAAATCAAACCTTTTCATTCAAAGTTGCAAAAAAATTAAAATTTCTTCAACCCATCTAGCTCCATGATCTTGGTGCCCACTATGATAGCATAAATTGATGGTTAGATGACAATGGTGGAAAAACAAAATTTGTGAGATAAAATTTGTAATTTTTGTAATTACCTCCATTGAAACTAGTGTTGATGTACTGTGATTGAATGGTAGAATCAAA